>JALKAD010000494.1:0-12758 GCA_024500015.1 Ulva compressa | reverse complement strand
TCCGAAGCTAGCACCCACCTCCACTGTCCATTTACACTGCCTAAGGAACAACTAACGAGCGGCAAAACGAATGAGGGGCCCATGCCACTGGCCTGAGCTCAAACTATGGGCAGCCCGAGGATGAGGAGCAGGGGGCCTCATGAGTAGGGCAGTCACAAAACGTATGAGTATGCACATACGGTATAATCATACTCATACGGTCATACCCGTATAATTAGCTGATTTTTGTACGGCTCATACGGCTTGATTACGGTGCATACGGTGACCTGGCATTGAACCCCTTAGCCACTCACGTAAGTTCAAGATTACCGCACGCGGGCCTAGCTATGAATAGCCATGCGCACAGAATAACTCTACTATGTACAGCAATTTGTCGTCTGATGCCTTGTAGCGAGTATGCACGACGACGAACAGACTGAAATTGCCGAGGGCGCCTCTGTCGCGGTGTACGCGGACCTTGCTTTGAGCAATGCGCAGCCTAATAACGAGAATACCTCTGAGCAAATTCGTAAGGTTGTGAGGAACTAAGGTGAAGCAGAGAGGCCGCACAGTTGTGCAAGTGGAGCCGTTAAGTGCTCGTGCAGACTTCTTCAACAATGCCTTGTCAGACCAGATGCGGCTGAGCGGAACTGGAGCAAGTGGGGTGCAACTTTCGTGCCAAATCGCAATTCACTGGGCTTGGAACGAGCCGAGCAGTTGATATTTATTCAGCAGAATGATCCTGTCACCCGGGATACACGTGAAAGTGATGTACTTGTAGAGTAGGGCTGAGTGCACAAGTGCAAATATATAGAGCTGCATGTTGGTGAGACATCGTGTCGGAATGTCAATGTGCGTATTGTCCCCCGGTGTGCATATGGCACAATCATACTGTCCTACGGCGCAGTCATCCAGTGATACGGCATAATTGTACTACTTACGGCACAGTTGTACTGCTAACGGCACATTTATACTGTTATACGGCTGATTATACGGCTCATACGGTGATTACGGTGATTACGGTTACGGCAGTATGAACATTTCACGAATTCATACGTTTCCTGACTGCCCTACTCATGAGTCATGAATAGCAATGTGAGCGCGTCGCCACAAGAGATTTTTGGAGAGGTCGGGTCGCTGCCGGGGGGTCTGGCTAAACGCGAATCCACCACATCAGCTGAGGCTTTGTGACGGTGACGATGTGCATGTGACGGTCTGGACGGCTATCTGTGTTGCTGTCCTGCCACATCTGTGATAGCATGTCAGGTGGGTATCTGCTTGCTGACACATTGCTTGCCTTCAAATGTGCCCTGGCTGCGCATGCCGGCCCGGGCTGAGCCCGCAGTCTTGAGCAGCCACAAGAGTGGCTGCAGCAGAAGCAGAGTGCAGAGCTCACAAAACAGAACAGATCTGGACCAGAACAGATCTAGACCAGGACAGAACAGAGTGGGGTCGCCCCCTTGGCTGTGACAACAATGTCCGGCATGCACAACTAGGTCACACAGTTGCAGTAGCAAGCTTCCGTGCACTTGCAGCACTGCCACTGTCAGAGTGTTGCGGTGAGACAGATCACAGGCACCACCAACGTGTGTGCAGTGTGGGATGTGTCACACTGTGATACATCCAGGACTCAGCAGTGCTGAGACAACAGAGCAGCCAACAGGCAAACAAACAAACCACCACAAGCCCCAAGGCCACCATCCGCACGAGCAAATGCTAAATTGGACTAGAGCTGGAACGAAAGCACAGATGTGTGGGATGTGCAGTGTGTCACCGTCCTCCTCCTGCAGGATCCTGCTACTGGTTCCTGGCTACTAGCCACCCATAGTAGTTGTGTATTGCTGAAGCTGACGGCCGCTTGCCGGGATTCAGTTGCTTGCCTGCCTGCTGTTGCCTTCACTGCTGGGCTCATGCGTTGACCTCTGTGTTGCAGTGATACATATAGGATCCAGCAGCGCCGAGGCAACAGATCAGTCAACATGCAAACAGACAAACCATCACAAGCCCCAAGGCCACTCTCAGCACGAGTTGATCTCTGTGCAGCGTCTAGAACGTGTCCCAGGCCTGCTGCTGCTGTGCACAGCTGTGGAACCAAGCAGAAAGCACCAGAATAGTATGTTCAGACACAGACTGGGCGCTGCTGCTGTGCCCCTGCTGCAGGTCGCTGCAGGTCTGCTGCCGGTCTGCTGCCGCCACCCATCGTCAGCGACGCGCGAACAGAGATCTCAACCACCTAACCCCGCCACCCTGTCGAGAGGTGCTTTGGGACGCAACTGCAGTTCTTCTGACTAGCAGGTGAGGTAAGGGCTGGTACTGCATACTTTGGTGCACTACAGTCTGCAGCTGTACCATGGTGGGCTGAGAGTGGCAACAAGTGGCAGTCAAGTGGCAGTGCTGCAGCGGCAGTGGTTTCATGCCCAGCACCCACACAGGGTGTGCACACAGTTCATACCCAACTGTTTGTTCTTTCCAATGCAACCCTGTTGGGATTACTGGCACACCAGCCTTCCACCAGCCTTACCTTTCAGTCCGTGCAGCGGACATCAACAGCAAGGAATTTCTATCAATCCGTTGAGCACGTGGCCGTGGCCGCTGATCTGCATGCAACAGACTACTGCCAGTGGACTGCAGCAGCAGCCTCACGGATGGCAACACTGCAAACTGGTGCCCCCATTATAGGACATGTCAGCTTTGTGTCAGGGTTTAAGGGTGAATTGTGTTCAGTACCCAGAGCTGCACATCACAGTGCAGCAGCAAGCAACGGCCGTGTGCAGATTGGACCAGAGCAACAGGCCAGGAACCGGGTGCACATGTGTGTGCACCGGGTGTGCAGGCATATATTATGCTGCCTGCTCCTCTGCCATGCTATGCTGTGAGCCGGAAAGCATGTGGCCTGCTCAGCACATCACAGCACAGCACATTACAGCAGAACATGGGAAGGGTGGCATTCACGATGCTGGGACACTAGCCTTCAGTGTGGCAGCCTGGCAGTCTGGCATACTCTGCATCAGTGCTTTGTGTGTCCTGCAATGTCTGTGCTACAGAAGCCCAACCTCTGTGCAGACATTTGCAATGCGTGGGTCCGGTGTGTCCTGGTGTCCTGTGCTGTCCTGTGCTGCACGCGCGATGCGTGGGTCCTGTGTGCCCTGTGCTGCATGCCTTGTGACGTGCTATGTGCCTGTTCTGCATGTAAACTGCGAACACAGATGCGTGGGTCCTGTGTGCCCTGTGCTGCATGCCTCATGACGTGCTATGTGCCTGTTCTGCATGTAAACTGCGAACGCACATGGGTCTGCTGTGCTGCTGTGTTGCCATGCCAAGAAGAAAGTGCGGAGTGCACAGTGGACCTCTGCAAACTACCATAACCAGTGAGGATTGACTGCATGGTGACTAAATACAACTGGTGCTGGTACCGGTGCTGCTGAAGTGGCCATCACGTCATGCTGGCTGGCTTCTGGGTCAGCATCTGCAGCTACAGGCCACCCTCCCTGCCCCGCCCGCATCAGCATACAAATCCCCCTGCTGCTGCACAATGCAAGTCCCCCCTGCACAATCCCTCCTGCGGCTGCATTAATCCCCCTGTACCAAGATTCCACGCCCCACCCAGCAACCAGCCTCGTGTGGGTGGTCAACACAATGACCAGTGTCTCTTGCCTACCATGCATGAATCGTTTCGGCCGCCCCAGAATGTGCCAACTTGAAGCCCGCACTGTCGACCCACACGCGCGGCCGGCGCTGACATGCACAATCCTGTGCATATTATCATCGACACTTGCAGCGTCACAGATCGCTGCGGGGCGCGCCGCAGTGCTGCTCCGGCCGGATCTGGTTCGCATCAATCGACGCCGCACGTCACGGGGGCGCGGCGGTCCGGTGCTCAGCGGCGCGGCGTCGCTGGGTACCGGACCGCCGCTGAAACTCGTAATTCCGCCGCGTTCCGGAATCCAGCAGGGGCAGAATGATGCTGCTGCAGTCAGCGAGGGTATCTCGCCGCGTGGGACGGCAGATTGTAGCGGGTCGGTCGCTGCAGCACTCGAACGCTCGAAACCATTCCAATACATCAGTCTTGAGAGGTCAACCTATCGCATGTTCGGCCTGCGCAAAGGCAAATTGTCACTAGTGATCGTGCGGCGGTAAGATCAATTGATCGTGATCGTTTGGAACGGGCTTCATTGGTCGATGTCGCCGCGATTGGTCGATGTCGCATGCTGCAGGTGTCCTCGTGCGCTCGATACCGCCAGCTCCCTCGGGAACACGAACGCGGCGCTACCGGAATCGTGTGTAAGAAGTGCATGTGCCGCGTGTGCCACCGATCGCCTGATCAACACGTTGACGCACCATCACCATACCAGTGTGAAACCTTTTTTTGTTATCATTGGTACCATGTACATGGTGCCACACAGCTGGTGCCATCGCACATAGGCCTCCACCCATGGCCTATACCCCCAATGCAGCCAGGCCCCCTTCCCCTGTTTACTACAGCCAGCCCCCAACCGTGCGTGCGTGCGGTCCATGGCGATGTGGTGGGTGACCGTCCTGCTTGTGTTTCGGTTTTGCTCTGTGCTTCCGTCCCTCGCGCTGCTGGGGCCTCGCTCTATCATAGGGGAACACATGCAGTGCCCACTCATGCATGGCCCTGCAGCTGCCTGGTGCCAGTGGTATACCATGGTATACGCTCCTCCTTCAGCGGCATGGACATGACGAGGGCACTTCGACATTCACTGATGGCATGTTTGCCATGCAATTCAAATGCGATTGCAATGAATCGTGATGTTTGCGCGAACAGCTGGCCAGCACAGCATGACACAGCACGGCTCAGCACAGCATAGCACAATGTACCACAGGAGGCAAGATTTGACGGGTCCATGCTGCGCAGGGTAGACAAAGAGGTGCGCAGCAGGCTGCAGCAGGTCGCGGACACGCCGTTCAAGCGGCTGTCGTACACGGAGGCGATCGAGCTGCTGCAGAAGGCCGTGAAGGACGGCCACGTGTTTGAGAACAGCGAAATCGAGTGGGGTATGGACATGGGCAGCGAACATGAACGGTACAGCGACCCTGCCGCCTCTCATGCTGTCCCCTCACCCTGGCCTGCAGTTGATGTCAGACCACCCCGGCCCTATTAACACCCTACCCAAAGCCCCGTTTGCAGTTACACGGTAACCAGAGGTTTCGCGCTTGTAATCAACGCGTAGTTACGGGAACCTCTGCGCGCTGCAGGTACATCTGCGAGGCCGTCTTCAAGCAGCCGGTGATCGTGTTTGACTACCCGAAGGACATCAAGGCGTTTTACATGAAGCTCAACGCGGACGGCCGCACCGTGGCCGCGATGGACGTCCTCGTGCCCGGCATCGGCGAGCTCGTCGGCGGCAGCCAGCGCGAGGACTGCTACGACACGCTGCTCGCGCGCATCCTCGACGGCCCCGCCGAGGGCGGCGACGTCAGCGCGTACGAGGGCTACCTCGACCTGCGCAAGTACGGCAGCGTGCCGCACAGCGGCTTCGGCCTCGGGTTTGAGCGCCTCGTCATGTTTGCCACCGGCGTCTCCAACATCAGAGACGTCATCCCCTTCCCGCGCTACCCCGGAAACGCCGCCTTCTGAGCGCCATGCTGTGCTGCGTGCTGTGCGTTATGTGCTGCAAGCTTCGTGCTTCGTGCTTCGTGTCACGTGCTGTGCCTTCTTCATGGCCGGAGCTTGAGTTGGGACATCGCGGTGCCTCTACACAAAGCTCACTCGCAGTCTATCAGGGCTGCGGAATGATGCTCTGTGCTGTGATGGTGCGCTGTGAGAGATGGACCTGGGCCGTGCCGCAGCGGGTGGCCGCGCGCAGCCGTAGTGATAGGCCGTGATGGCGATCTGATGTTGATGCCAGCCAGTAACACGCCTCCTGCGCCACTTCCTTTTCCAGCGTGCTGTTGCCCGAGATGTGCCAGCGCTGTCGGCCGAAACGCATCACGTGGTTTGCGCATGCTGTGTCGCGCTGTGATAGATCTAGGACCCAGCAGCGGCGAGGCAACAGAGCAGGCAACATGCAAACAGACAAACCATCACAAGCCCCAAGGCCACTCTCCGCACGAGCACGAGCATGTGGTCGGCGCATGTGTGCAGTGCTGTGGGGTCACTGCCTGGCATTGCAGTACGCAGCCGCAAGTGCGGTCGCGGAGGATGGTGCAGAGCGACGACGCAGCTCAGTGACAAGCACAGGCCGGGGCACCCATAAATTCCGGTGGAGCCTTGCAGTTGGGTGACACTGTCCCGTGGGCTGATTGCAACACCAAAGCACAGAAGGCACCGTCGCAATGGAGAGGTCATTGCAGCAGGGATGGGTGAAATACGTACAGTGTGGTTGTAGTAATGGTTGTGGCACTGCAACAACCTTACAGATCACGGACCACTACAGATCAATACTGCAAGGCCAGTGCTGCTGATCGCGGGTGTGCCTGAACATGACAAAGTACAGCTGATGACAACTGGTAAACCGGCACAATAGTTGCAAAAGAGTGCAATGGGCACTTGTTGATGTCCCACCTGAGTACTATAAGATGTGCTTCTGACCCGTCAGCAGATCACAACCGTGACTAAGGACCTCTAGTGCTGCCTGAGTCAGTCCGAACCAGGGCAAACATGGCGGCAGCAGCTTGATCAGTGCATGAGCATGAGCATGAGCATGAGCATGAGCATGGCAGCAGCTCGATCAGTGCATGAGCATGAGCTCTGCATTGACCGTAAATTCGTTCAATTAATCAGAGGTTGCGATGCATGCACTGGCATGCCTGTGTCGGCCTATTAGGATCCTGTCCCAGGACTCCTGAGTGTCTGAACTGGGAAGTCAGTGCACTGGCCAGCTCATGACATCATGTCGAAAAAACGGGCCTCGTGCTTGTGATGGTTGTTGTGTTGCTTTTGTTGTGTCACCTGCACACAGCACCCGGATGTAGTAGAGGGCATCTCAATGTCACACAGAGGGGGGCGTGCACTCAGCCCTATGGCACGTCCAGTGTTATGGCACGTCCAGTCTTCACACAGGCAAGCTCTGTGTGTGCTGCCCACTGTGGGAGATCTGCCAACAGAGAACCTCCAGGCCCAATGGACAACAGCTACAGTAATCTCCCACACGGCTTTCACCATTCACAGCTGTGTCAATTCACAATTACATTGTGCCAAGCTTTCACCCGACCCAATCTGAACATGACACAAGTGTGCACATGCAAATATCAAGCTTTCACTTGACCCAAACTTGACTTGGCACAAGTGCGCACATGTAACACACCACATTGGACACCATGCCACACCCACAGTGGTGTGGGACCTGCAGGCCTGCCACCGAGACCCTCATCCAGTGCTACTAGCAGTCGCCTTTCTCCAGGTGTCCCACAGATTACGACTGTATCATCTGTCACTGTACATCCAGAACTAGTGAGGACGCTGCTCCCACCCAGTGGCTGCTCCCACCCAGGGGCTGCTCCAACTGACGGATCATAGACTATGATTCATAGTTCATCTGCACAGCTGTTGGTCCTAGAACTGTCACAGTGTAACTTACGGCTGTTGGTAGGCGCTTACAGTGGGGGGCCGGGCTGCCAGTGATGGCTGTGGGTCGACGTCGCTTGCTTCCCTCCCTCAGCGCCGCTGATCATGAGGCCCTAATCATGAGCATGATCTACCTCAGTGCAACGCAGGCGTGTGCAACGAACACTGAGCTGCACTGAGTCAGGCTCGCAGGTGCAGCTAGCCCCGGATGTCTGCCAGAGGATCTGCTGCTCCTCTGTGCCCGCATCAAAGTCCCGCGCGCCGCATCAAAGCCCCATGCATTGGCGCGCTGCGGCCCCTGCCCGCGGCTGTGGCGCCCGTCCCAGCCCGCCCGTGGCCACGCGTGGCTGTGGCTCGCATGCACGTACGCCCTGTCAGTCTCTCACCTCGGCGCGCCGAAACACTCAACATGGTCCAGCCACCTTCCTTCCAGCTGACCAGCCTGCACAGGCCTGGAGTCCATTGCAAGGCAGGAAGGTGCACGCAATGCTGTAAATGTGTCATAAGCCATACTGTGCGCTCAAGAGTCTAGTGACACAAATATACGACGTCGTACAGTCCAGAAGTAATACAACTCCTTGGGTTTCCTTGGGTTGGGCGCTTTTCTGGTTCTTGACAAAATGTAAATGTCAACGTAAGCGTCAATTACTTGCTGCCAGATATCAGGCAGAGTCACCACTGATACCCCTGGTGGTTGGTGGATTGTGCGTGGAGCTGCGTGTTTGCGGCCTGCCCTGGCGCTGCCGTCGCGGCCGCTCTAGTTACCACTGCACAACCCCCGGACTGTCGCACCCACAGACCGACGCACGTGTACATGTGGCTAGTAGTGGCTGCTCCCAGGCCCACCGGTGGCCACAGCAGCTGGCAAGCACCTTCTGATATGGTCAAGCTCCTCCCGGGCACACCCCCGCCCTGGAGGCTGCAGCCTGTGTAAATGTAAATGTTACACTGTGTTACACTGTGATGGATCAAGGCCCCAGCAGCCCGTGAGGCTCTGTGTCAACATGTGCTTTATAATGTAATTACATTTGCTAACATGTGCTTCTTTACATGTCAACAGCATTGCCGCCAACTACTGTAGTCGACCATACTGAAAATTGTCTGACTGATGTTTGAGTCTCCCATCCCTCCTTGGTGCCCTCTGGGACTGTGTCCTCCTTCTCGTCCGTCCCGGGCCTGTCCGTAGGGGTGCTGTGGCCGATCGCGATCCCCGACTGCGTAATACCGGGGGGTTTTTTTTTTTTTTTTCCCCCCTCTTTTCTTATCTTGCAGATGTATGTGAGAGCATCGCATGTTTGCTCTCGGTGCACCCCAATAAAACCTGCAAGTGTTGATGCCATGCATACACGCAAGTGTTGGTGCTGTGGCAGTGTGCAGCATTCAGCTGCAGACTCTGGACAGAGCCTTGGGTGGGCAGATGAGCAAGAATGGATTCATCACTCAACCCATCTAGGAGCTTGCAATCGAGCCATGCATTTGAGCCATTCTGGATTATCATTGCTATAGCAGATATGATAACATCGTGACCTCACGAGGGGCAGCCAAGCTTGGAGAGGCCTGCTGAGCCGGGGACTGGTGCCATCACTGCACTGCAGTGCTGCATGTGTTACACGGAGATGTTCGGACTGCACCTGTAATTGCAGCTGAAATTGCAAGGTGTGCACTGTGTGCTGCCTGCATGCTGTGCTGTGTGCTGCTGCTACTGCATGCTAGATGTCTCAGCACCAGATTCAAGTTCAGCAGGGTCCGCACTATGCATATGGCTACTGTGCTGCAACTGATGCGACCGCAGTGCACTGGTTCATGTGGGCCAATCCCGTTGCGGCTAATGGGCCACTTGCTGCCGCCCCCGGTAAGCTTAAGGATGCTGTTAACACGAGAAAACATTTCCTCGTGCGCTCCTGGAAACCCGCTTTTCCTGACCTTGTTGAAGATCTTGTTGCGCTGTGCATCCATTCGCGACGACACACGTGGCCATATGCATGTCGCCGGTGCGTCTTTTGGCGGCTTGTGAGGCCTCCGTGTCGCGAGGTGAGATACGTTACAGAGTTATGCTCCACAAGGTGGTAGAACACACAGGTACGTATACGATTCATGGCAATGCATCAAACACAGTCACCATGGCCGAATGCCGTACACAAACAGAAACACAGCAGCTTCTGTATTGCGCTACAGTTTCCAGTCGCGAGGTGGGAACGGCGTGCATGCGCATATGACGCCGTGGTACACACGCTAGCTATAGCAGCACCCGGCTGGGCCGTCGCTCTCGTACTACAATTGAGCATGTGTTACACGGAGATGTGTTACACAGTGATAGATCCAGGACCCAGCAGGACCCAAGGCAACAGACCGGGCAATGTGGTACACGGAGATGTGAAACATACATACACGGAGATAAACGCAAGATCTAGAGCCCGGCAGCGAGGGCAACCGTGACAGCAGGAAAGGAGACGACCAAAACCCTGCAAGCGGGCAGCAAGCGGGCAGCAAGCGGGCAGCAACAGTCCCAGGCGACAAGCCACAACGAACCGGCACAACTTTTCAGTTGAACTGACACAACCACACGGGTCCGCGCAGCCACACACGTGCACTCCACTGCACGCCAAAGCCGCACACAGCGACCGTCCGCACCCCGCACCGCCGTCTGCTCCCAGCAGGCTCGGCCACCACCATCCGCAATAGAGCAGTTGTAGGTAAGTATATGTACATCGATGTATCCATATATGTATTGCTGAAGGCTCTAGACAATTGAGTCAGGCATAGCTATCGGCTCGAGATTTCGAGACCAGATACTAGTAGACCATGGTCTATGTGGCCAGATCGATATCGATCGCTGTGTATCCGCTCCGCTGCGGAAGGACCCTCCACAGATGCAACGAGACACAGGTGCGCGTATGCATGCGCCCATGGAGGGTGGGGAAATACTCCTTGTCCGTTCGCCACGGCGAGCACAGCTGGCGCGCTCCCGTTCACAGCGACGGCACCGATATCGATGACAGATGACAGCTGCCCCGACAGGCCCGTGCACGGTGCTTGTCAGGGGTTGCGCATGCATGTGCGTGCGTATGCGCTGTTGCTGCAGCAGTACTGTGGTCTACCGCCCCTCCAAGCTTAAGCTTGACTGACCTGCAGGGCTGGCATCGACATGAGCAGGCTACCATGGATCACCACTGGTACTGCAGTGGTGTACTGGCAGTCATGAATCTGATCATGAGCCGGCCATCATCAGGGCCATATGCATCATCACAGTTAACTAATTACGCTGCAAAGCTGAAGAGCGCTAGCAGGAGCCAAGGGGGGGTTAACAAGGTGGTTATAATCTTTTCGTACTCTGGATTACCATTGAAAGTTTCTGCCACACGCTGCTGCATTCGTGCCCACCCTGAAATTGTGGCTGCAGCTGTGAGTGCCCATCCTGAAGTTGTGGCTATGATCACTTGCCACAGTTGGTTGTAAGAGTCCAGTCCAGACTAGTCCCATGCCTGCCTGCAGCATGACTGCCCCACAGCTCACCTCACTGCACCGGACATGTGTAATATTGCACCTGAGCTTCCACTGAGCACGGCGGTGCACCCTCTGCACCCTCTGCGCAGGACACTGCACCCAGGCTGTTGCGTTCATGGAGATCAGCTGTGGCTCTCCATCGTCATCTCCGGCCGGCCAAACCCCTGCAAGCGGGCAGCAACAAGGGCTGCCATGAGAGCTGCCACCACTGGCATTCATGGCTCATGCTGCAGTGGCAGTGTTCAGCTGAGGCAACGGGGTTTGCAGGTATACACATGAACATGTGACACAACAGCTGACCTGCCCCAGGCTGGGCCCCCAGCCATAATGGTGGTCCTGGTCCTCTGTAACGTATCTCATAATGGTGGTCCTGGTCCTTGCCATGATCATAAGGTTCACATGCACAAGGTTCATATGTACCAACCAACACATCGGCAGCCCCCTCCATGCGCTGGTGACCAGGCAGACATTATGGCAGCGTATGTGGCCAAAGGGTGACAAGGGGGGGGGGGCGGGCTCATGATTCATGCTGGCTGCCCACTGGTGCTAGTACCCCAAGATACACAATCTACAGAAGCTTTACCTATGTTAATGCACTCCACAACAGCTGCGTAGGGCTGGGCGGCTGCCCCGCAATGCCCCATATGGCGCCAGCGCCAACATGTACAGTGCCACTAGTACGAGTAATACGTATAGGTATTCCATCGGTGGTGTTACTGCCACAAGCAGCCTTCTAGATGTATCACTGTGTAGCACAAACAGCCTTTCACACTGGTACTGGTGGCACTGCGTGAATTTGTGGGCTAGCTATAGGCTTGGCAAGGCGAGTTCGAGTTAGAATTGGAAGCCACCAGCGATAGTGTCACTTGCAAGGGGTCCGACAACCCTGGTGCAACAGTTAATCGCAAATGTTAACACTAGCTGCTAGATGACTACTTTGAAGCAGAGGTTGTTCAAATCAGTCTTGTGCATACCATGTGTCCGGATGGTGGACAAGTCTGGAGGGCCCTAGGCAGCTGGGTGGACAAGAAAAATAGAGGCACTCCCGCACATCATCGTGGAGGTTTGGTCGCTTGCTTGCTTGCAGTTGCCCTCGCTGCCAGGCTCTGGTTTTGATCTCCGTGTAACACTTGGTCCCACTTGTTGGAGGTGGCAATGTCCTCATGGATACGGCAATGTAATCATACATACAGTACACATCATGCAGCTGCAGGGTCCCCACATGATCTCCGAGGAGGCTGTGCTCCAGAGCATCAAGCTTTCCTATACATGACACGAGTCGTGACACGTGACACTGCGCACTATACACCACTATACACCGTTACAAGTTTTGGGCCAAGCAATAGTGTATGCACGCATGCAGGCCACCCTGACTCGTCCAAGCATTCATCAGCCACGATTGGCTTTACAATATATATATATATATATGTTTCTTGAAAATGATGTATAGAATGACCCAGCACGCGCAGCGCTGGTCTGCCTGCTCCGTCATGTGCATCCCCTATAGCTACGTTCGCGCCAGCCTGCTGCGCAGCCAGCGCGCTGCAGCGGTGCGCACATCACGCGGCGTCACAACCTACAGCGTCCCTAACGCACAACCTTCCAGCACGTGCATGCGTGGCAAACGAGCGTTCAATTGAAAATTGTTTTCGTTTCCAGGCTACCACACGCATTGTCGCCCACGTGCAGAAGCAAGCTGTACGTCGGGTTGTAACGTGTGCCCAGATATACTATGCAATTGCTGAGT
>JALKAD010000493.1:0-12771 GCA_024500015.1 Ulva compressa | reverse complement strand
TCTTTGACATAGCGCAAGCGAACAGATGTGGCTGCAGGCGTCGAATACGAAGACCCCGCCGGTCAGCTCAGTGGTGATCCAGGTGTGCGTACATATGTAGCAGTTTGAGTTCAGGCGTTGTATGTGTCCTGAAACAGTTGCAGATTGACCAGCAGTGCACGTATCATGTCGCAAAGCCACTACGACCTGAAAGTGCATTGGCTGTAGATACCTCTCCAATGTCGGATCGTTTCGAAGCGATCCAAGAGGCCAAACGCGCAGAAACTATACAGCAAATCTCTGCAATGACGGCGGAAGCGGGGGCGGTCACGGCAGTTTCGTCAGATTTGGACAAGCGATGCCGGCCTTGGATGGGCGTGCCGCTTCAGGCTGCCCAGAGCTGGACACATACACATGATAGGCCTCTACTGATGATGCTATTGGCTTTGGGGTCGTCGACTGTCGGGCATATAGCGTATGCTGTTCTCTTCATTGCAGGCTTTCCATGGCCGACCTGGCATGCCAATATTCCAGAAGGCCTCAATCTCATCTGTGGTGTTGCTTTCTTCACGGGAGGCTATCTCTATGGACCTTCGTTTGTCGGTACATTCTGGCAGAGCACCATCTCTTTTATCATGACTCCAGTTGTACTGTTCATGACGGTTTCAGCGTTTGTGGGACCTGAGAGCTATGTCCCGTTTGGCAACAGGGTCGTTATGACCGCTGGAATCACCATTGGCATGTTTAGCTTGAGTCTCAGCGCAACGATATTTGGAGCCGTGGTAAATACTGCAGACGCAGGGAAAAAAGGTATAAAGATGGCGGTAGTACAATCTGTGCTGTCGACTCTGCAGATCATGGACGTAGCAACAGACTGGGGACTGGTTCGCGTCATCTTGTCGCAGGTGTGCCTTTGCTGCTGACTTGACCAGCGTCTGTCCTGGCCTTGGTTTGAATGCGAGTGCAGACCATACCTGGTACATTGTAAAAAGGCAATAGCGCAAACTTATGCCTATGTAAACCTCTGGTCATGGCAAGCGGCTTGTTGGACAGGCAGCACATCACCGCTCCAATCAGTGAGTCCTGGGAACACCTGGAGAGTACCTCATGCCTGGGGAGTGCCATGGGCGCGTAGGCACATCACCCAAGCCGATCCGCTTGCTGCCAGTAGTCAGCAACTTGACCCAGATGCAGGCACCCATGTGCAACTGCACCATCATTCCAGCTGTTCCGAGCAGTTTCTTCATCGTACACACGCAAGAGATGCAGCTAGACGTAGTAGTACCGCAGCTGGACGCGGATACACAGGGTCACAGGGCCAACACAGCTGCAGGTGCAGAGGAAGCAGTGTACTTGGTATGGCACTCCGAGGAGTCCGGACCGCTGCCGGACGATAATCAGACTGGCGGTGGCAACCGGTGTCTTCCCCGCAGTCATGATGTTGAAGAATCTGTCGGGCATGCACGTCAAGCTAAACTCAGATGACACCCAGAAGAACAGAAGGTGAGCGCCCGCTGCCATTGTGATCACTTGCCAACTCCGAAGGAAGGCCTCAGTCGATCACATGGTCAGCCTGCAGCTGAGCTGACCTTGCAGCAATGGCGTGTCATAATCAAGAGGTTAGCTACCCAGGGCTAGCTCGGGGCTTAGTCTCGGACGTATACGATTCATTGCCTACAAGCTCTTCAGAGCCCACTGATCGTCGGTGGCTGCGCTTGACCTGCTGCTCCATGGCTACCTCTCAGTTCCGGTGTGTTTGCATATGTCAAAACACACATGCAGCAGTGTGATACATCTCCTGGCAATACGCATGCAGGATTGCGCTCGGCAGCCGGCTAGTGACCCTGGTCTGCCACTTTGGCGAGGTCGCCGTCACCATGGTCAAGCTGCTTTCCGACTACCAAAGCGCAGCCAGCGCAGCCAGCATACCCAGCACGCACAGCACGCCTGCCAGAACCCTCTCCGAAGAGGCCTTCCGCCGCGACGTTGCCTTCACCGCAGTGTCATGCATGCTGTCCATCGCGACCTTCATCGTGTCCACGCTGGGCGTGCGCACTGTGCTGCGTGCTATGCGGGAAGGAGTACGGCGCATGAGCACCCGTGCGTCCACAGCGCTCGCGGCTCGCCGGCCCAGCTGGGCCGGTGGGGCGCTTCGGAGCAATAATGTGCACCCGACTGTGGCACAAGGGGGGGGAGGCAGTGTTCCTATACAAGTGCAATTGAATGTGGCGCATGCTGAGCAAACCCAGCTGCCAGAGGATGATGGCTAAAGTGTCATGCCAAGGTGCTTGCTGTTCAGTGGTGCAGCCATGGCGCTGTCTGCTGCTGTAGTGCTATCTGCATCTTTGCACACAACGCACATAGAGCTACGGGGCTGAGTTGAGAGCGTACGCCATGCCCTGCCGTATACTTTGTGCGTGACTCTTGTGCGCTTCTGCCTGAGGTTCCTGCTGGCTGCCTGAATCATGCGTGTTGCGGAACTGGCGTGCCGCGCAGAGTCCAGTGTGATTGGCAGTGCATTGTCTTTGACCGATGCACACAGCAGCATGCTGGCCATGTTCTGTGAGCAAGGTGATACCAGTCAGAAAAAGCTCTGGTGGGTCATCGTGCGTGGACCTCTTCACATGCCCCCACATGCATGCTTTTGTGCCTGTGCATTGTACTCGTGCTCATTTGAGAAGTGAGAACAGTGGCACTATGCCATTTGCAGACCGTGCCAACAGGGGCATCATCGTCCAATCAGGATGCCCACAGCAGGCACGAGTTCTCCATGGGTGTGGCCTGTGGCTGTCAGTTACCTTACAGACACTGCCACGATGGAGCTAGCACTCCTGCGTGGGTGTTTGTCTGTCAGTGCTACAGGCCTGCACAGCTGCTACCGTACATGCCAGTGGGAGGCATATTCTGCTTGAACAAGCGGTCACATAAGCGGCAAACCAGCGTATTGAAGCTGGCCATGCCAATCTGCGATGTGCTCTGCCTGCAAGAGCAGCAGGCCAAAATCTCCTGGGATTGAGGCAAGTCCTTGTCAGGCACGCAGTTGTTCCCGTCCTCAGAAAACTGAGTTCTGACAATCGCACAGTGACGTATACCAAAAGCGATACACACAGTTCCAACATAATCATAGAGCCGGCAAGGTCATCAAATCTTCACGCTTGCTTACCCTCAGCCTGGCCTCGGGCCCGACTTGGTGGCCAGTTTGCTCACTTGACACTTCTGTATCGTTATCACTAGATGAAACACCGCATCGCTAGTGCGCACCACACTCACACTAATCAACAAGACATCTCCACATCAGCATTTTCCAGATCCCACTTGCATTCACAAGCTCAGATTGTCTCAGATTACAGGCAGACACAATAGTGCTGCAGACTGCAGAAAGCAGAAGCCATTCACGCTTTCTATGCAGCGACCTGATGCTGTAATGACAAAGCTGAAGAGTCGCAGTCCACTACACTACGGTTGTGTGTTTCGCAATAGCACGTGCTGCAGCAGATACTTCTTAGTCACAAAGGCAGACCTTTGCATGAGGCTTGCGTGCAGGAGAGCTCGAGTGCTAAGCACACGGAAGCAAAGCCATGAAACACCAAAGCCATGGCAGCGCTGTTCTTTGCAAGCATTTCGTAACAAGAATCACATGCCTTTGTTGGACATCGCACTCACGATTATGGCATGTTGGCCGGTATCGCGTACCGGGCCACGTCACCGGTACCAGGTTGTGCAGCCCAACAGCAACGAAGTTACCCAGGCTAGCTGCCATAAGCACAACCTCACGAGCACATAGAGCATGTTGGCATGCAGAAAACGGATCAGTATACCTCGGTCTAGCTGCATTCCAAAAATCTGGCGAGACTTGCGGATTGCCACTGGTCACCATGTTGTCCGCCTGCCCCGACCCTGCAACGGATGTCTGCCAAACGGATCCCAGGGCAGTGAATGGACGACCAGGTTCAGAACTTAACAGTCAGGGCACACTCTAGCACGCAAAGAGAAATGGCGTTCATGCTTGGCGTCAAGGCGAACTTGAAACGGAGTAACATGCTGGTGGTTGTAGCAACACAATGACAGCCATAGCAACATGCAGCGTTCAGACCAAATGTTAGCGCCGACTAGTGCCACTGCACATATTGAATCATGTAGGCATCGAAGTATTGTACCGCTGGACATCACCGCGGTGCACCGTCGGGTTTGGTCGACTGCACCTGTAGGCACAAGCGCATAAGGCATCTTAGGCATTCCGCGGTATGTCTTACACGAGTCATCCTACGTTCCACACCATCGGCATGTGAGGGGGGCCATGATCCCTGATCCCTAAGCCACGGCCGCCGCGCCGTCACGCGCGCCGCAAGGGCACGCGGTCGGGATCGGCGGCACATGCACGGATCAGAGCCTGCAGGGCGGATCTGGCACACAACCAGACCCACAGCAGGAGCGCAAACCCCCAAACCTTGTGAAAGCCCCCAAGGGCCGTTCACCAGGTCTCAAAAAAAAGAAAAACTGGGAACGGCAGCTTGGGAGGGATCACAAGCAGGGCATGCGCGAATGATGCAGCTACGCTGCGGGGCGGCACATAAATGTGCCGAGCGCCTGGCGAGCCAGGCGCCTCACAGACCATGCGTGTTGAACTAGCGATACCCCCGTGATGTCATACCGCAGCGGGTTATCGCGGGAGCGGGAACCCGGACAGTATGTCTTACACGAGTCATCCTACGTTCCACACCATCGGCATGTGAGGGGGGCCATGATCCCTGATCCCTAAGCCACGGCCGCCGCGCCGTCACGCGCGCCGCAAGGGCACGCGGTCGGGATCGGCGGCACATGCACGGATCAGAGCCTGCAGGGCGGATCTGGCACACAACCAGACCCACAGCAGGAGCGCAAACCCCCACCTGCAACCCCCCTATTGCCGCTGCCCCGGCGCGCCGGAGGCAGCCGCGGCTTCAGCCGCATCACTAAACTCACCCAGGGCACTGCGGCCCCCGACCGCATTGTCCATGGGCTCCAGCCCAGCCTGCAGCACGCTAGCCCCCAGGCCGCCCTCGGCGGAGGGCTGCAGCATGAGGCTAAACATCGCCCGCGTAGCCTCCAGCGCCTTGGCGGCCGGCAGGGTCAGATACTCCCTGTACGCCATGGACTGCCAGTCGCCTTGGCGCTGGATCAACACATCCGGCACACCCGCGCGAAACGCGTATGACGCGCCCCCGCGCCGAAAGCTGTGCCCTGCCACGCTCTCCGGGTCCACACCCTGGAGACCAGCCATGGACTTGGCTGCATGCACGAGATCGGCATGCAGCATCGGTACGGCCGCCTGATTCGGCCGACGATACGAGAATGCCGGGTGGACCTGCATCGCGGTCCCCTCCAGCCTGTTGAGCCTGAGGTGCTCAAGCCAGGCCACAACCGGATCCAACGGGTGCCCAGCCAGGCCGGCGATCCGCACCGGAGGCGGCGCGGACCCCAGCTGACGCGTCTTGGACGCCCGGGGGGTGGCGACCAGGGCATACTCCGCCCTGTCAAACCGGACATCGGCGACTCTGAGGCACTTGTCATGAACGAGCGAGCCCCCCCGAGGTGACGTGGTGTTGGACTTCCGGAAGTACCCAAAGAAGGTAATCAGGCAACACGCCCACAACGCCACGTCGGCCCCCGACGTCCAGTTGATACACGCGCGGTATGCTGTCAGCATCTCCGGCGTGATGGGCTGCTTCTTGGTCACGCCCCCGTGGTCCAGCCGCCGCATCCCCTTGAGCATGCGGTGGAGCTCTGGCCAGGCGACGCGGTCGCCGAACTCCGGCATGCCGCGCGCATGGTAGAAGTCCTTCAGGCCTTTCATGTACTGTACCACTGTGGACGCGCGCACAGGCGTCCGGTGCAGATACACAGCATAAGCCATGATCATGTACTGAGTGGGGCGGGCCACGCAGTGGTCACACCCCGCCGCCACACAGAATTCCGCGAACCAACGGATGTGTGATTGATACTGCGACTTGGTGGACTCGGCAAGCGCTTGCTCCGTGAGATGGAATGCAGCCATCAGTAATCCGACAAGCTCCGCCATGTCTGCACAGTGACGCGCCTAGGTGACTGGCCATGCATCTGACCGGGCGCACAAGGTGACATGCCGACACGGCCAACGTGCAATGGCGATACCGTCGCAGTGTTGTTACAGAGATCGCAAGAACTGAGATGACGGGCCGCCACGGCCCATCACCCATGAGTCAGCCCTGCTACCAAATGCACGCCACTGTCCCCTAGACAAAGCATCAGCCAACACATTCTGTTCCCCAGCAATGTGCACCGGGCAAATGCGGCAGTTCAGCCGCACGGCTTGCGACAGAAACACCCGCACCAGGTGGCCCATTGCCACCGAGTCGAGGCTCGCCGACAAGTCCCGCACGCAGCAGATCGCAGACATGCTGTCGCTACGCACTACCACAAACTTATTCCGGAATAAGTCAGGGAACACGTCTAGCATTACACAGAACGCAAACATTTCCCAGTGGTTGGCATGCACAGAGGGCTCTTCCCACTTGCCCCCAGCCACCTGCCGTCGCACACCCGGGCTGCACACCGCATACCCGCGTCCGGTCACATGCGGATACCTGGCATTGCACTCTGGCCCCGTCAGGCCAATGAACGCCCCACCGACGAACACGCCTACGCCTCCTGATCCCCCACGGGCATCCAGGTACGCCTCAACCTGCTCGTGGTACACCCCAGCGGCCACCATCGGGACCCGCCGGTCCCCATTGAGCAGCCGGAGGTGGGCATCCCACCACGCCATGTCCTCCCGCAGCGCAGCGTTGACATGCACCCTGTGGTGCCCTGCCCGGGCCTGCCCGTCCGACCTGAACCTCAACCGCCGCACGCCATGCAAGAAGGCCCTGCCCTCATGCACGACAAGCGAGCAGAAGCTCAGGTACCCAAACAGGCCATCCAGCTGCCTACGAGCGACGGCGCCAGCCGCCGCCGCCGCGTCCACTGCCGACAGCGCCCTGGCCACCTTGTCCTCAGGCAACGCCAACCCGGCCAGCGCCGCTGGCCTCGGCCGCCTACGGCGGCGCCAACCCGGCCACGCCAATCCGGCGCCTCCGCGTTCACCTCGCTAATGCCGGCGCCGCGGCCGCCCCGGCGGCCATCCTTCATGGCCGTATTCTTCATGGCCGTGCTGCCACCACCGCCACCGCCGGCGCGCCGGTGCCGCCACCTCCCGACAGAGGTCCTGCCACGCTGGGGACCACGGCGGCCCTGGCGGCCCTGGGTGCGGGCCCAGCGTCCGGTGGCCGTGCCCTCGGGCTCGGGTCAATCCGCCTTGACCAAGGCGTCCCGCGCGCTGCCCATGATCCCCGGGAGCATCGATATCAGCGTGACCTCTGCCACGAGGGAGTGCACACGTGCCTGGTATGCCGACCGGCCGGAACCCCCCGCCAGCTGGGAGAGATGTGCCCACCGCACAAAGCGGTGGATGGTGCACACCACCTCCTGCAACAGCCGCCACCTCAGGCCTCTTGCCTGGCCCTGGAGCCTGACTTGCGCGTCCTCGATCAGGGGCCAGAGGCGGGCAGGTAGGGGGGGGATCGCATCCAGCTGGCCGCAGGGTGCCACCTGGTACACACGCGCCGCCTCCCAGGTCCGGCATGCGCAGCCGTTGGAGCAGAGGCGATCCGCGTCCCTGTTGCCGCTGCCGGCACGCTGTCCTCCTCCCAGGCGGAGGCGGACCCCATGGTCGCGGCCACCACCGGCTCGCGTCGGCCTGGTCAACACCTGGTTGGGCCAACCTGCATGAGTGAGCGGTGTGATCCCCCATCTGGGCGCAATCACAGGCCAGTGCACCATGGCCAGTGCACCATGGCTTCCCAGCCCGCAGGCTAGAGGCCTAACTGGCAGGCCGGCAGCCCATGCTAGCCCAGCTGCGAGGTGCGCTGCACCCGGCAATCATGCACACAGACATGCCAGCGGATGACGAGGCACGTATGCTGATGGCGGCCGAGCTGCCTGACTACGCGGTGTGATCCCCTCTCCAGGCGCAATCACATGCCAGGAGCTCCACAGCCACACGGCTGGGAGCCCAACTGACCGGCCGGCAGATGCGCCTGCCGCTGCCGCGGCCAGTGCGGCGGCTGCCTCTACCCGAATACGTGGTGTGACCCCCCCTCTGGGCGCAATCACATGCCATAGGCTACACAGCCCCAAGGCTGGAGGTCTACCTGACCGGCCGGCAGCCCATGCTAGCGCGGCGGCGAGGTGCACTGCAACCTGGCTATCGTACAAACAGATGCGCCAGTATGCTAGTGGAGGCCGAATCAGCCTGAATATGTGTGGTGTGTGATCCCCAGATGGGCGCAATCACACGCCAGCAGCTTCACAGCCCATGACTGGAAGCCCCACTGGCATGCCGGCAGCCCATGCTATCGCGGCGGCGAGGTGCACTGCACCTGGCCATTGTACAAACAGACGCGCCAGTATGCTGGTGGAGGCCGAATCTGCCTGAATATGTGTGATGTGTGATCCCCAGATGGGCGCAATCACACGCCAGCAGCTTCACAGCCCATGACTGGAAGCCCCACTGGCATGCCGGCAGCCCATGCTATCGCGGCGGCGAGGTGCACTGCACCTGGCCATTGTACAAACAGACGCGCCAGTATGCTGGTGGAGGCCGAATCTGCCTGAATATGTGTGATGTGTGATCCCCAGATGGGCGCAATCACACGCCAGCAGCTTCACAGCCCATGACTGGAAGCCCCCCTGGCAGGCCGGCAGCCCCAAGCCAGCGCGGCGGCGAGGTGCACGGCACCTGACAGTTGTACATGTATACAGATGTGCTTATGGATGAAACGACGGGTATGCTGGTGGCTGAGTGGATGTGGGGGTGGGCGTGCGAATGCACGCGCTCTCAGACACGCAAAGTGCAGACAGCGATGTGTGCATAGCAGGCGTGCAGATGCCCTGATGCACGCGGGCCACGGGGTGCCATGACGCAAGCTGGTAGCCACGGCAGCTGCCAATGCAATGGGACCTGACGATAACGATGTCGTTCGCCAGCGGTCGCGTCCCGCTGCACCGCGCGGGCGTCCCCATCACACGAGGGGCTGCACACGAGAAGTACATGCTGACCAGCGGGCACCGAGGCAACACACGAGCAGACCGCAGGGACCCCAACGTGCCTGCCACGGCTCACGGTCCGTGAGTCACAGCGCCGCCGGCCGCCTCCGCCACAGGCAAATCTCCGGGATCGCGAATGAGCGGATCTGTACCCGCGCAATCGCGCGGTTCCACAGACACGTGAGATCTAGCTAGCTGTCACTGGCCATCCGGCCGCCACGCGGGCGAAGCCGAACCCACGACAGCGCCCAAACAACTACATCGGTACACCCGAAACGTATGGGAACCGGACCTGGACGCAGGCCCTGCGGAACGGTACGGAGCGCCGACAGCATCGCCTGCCGGCTGAGACCCGCCGACGGAAAAGCCAAACGAGTTACGATTGAGACGTACCCTCCTTGGGGGTGTCGGGATCCACGCCGAGCATCCGCAGCGGGTCCAGGGCAGGGACGAGACTCCCAGGTTGCTGCATGCACACCATGGCGAGGTCCACGCGCGTGCGGAGATCCGAGTCGGCGTTGATGGCATTCCTGACCGCAGCTCGGTTCAGGAACTCCAGCCGGACCGAGACCTCGTCGGCAGCAGCACTAATCGGATCATTCCGGACTACCTGTCCCCCGGCAGAGGAGTCAACGGGTGCGGGCACGCTGTTTGCGGGACCGTCAACCATGCTGTCGGTGAGGCAGCGCGCGCTTACCTGGCACGGAGAAACAAAGGCAAAAAAAGAAAAACTGGGAACGGCAGCTTGGGAGGGATCACAAGCAGGGCATGCGCGAATGATGCAGCTACGCTGCGGGGCGGCACATAAATGTGCCGAGCGCCTGGCGAGCCAGGCGCCTCACAGACCATGCGTGTTGAACTAGCGATACCCCCGTGATGTCATACCGCAGCGGGTTATCGCGGGAGCGGGAACCCGGACAGAAGTTCAGACTAGGTGGCGTTGGTGCACTGATGCTTCGCAGGTTGCCACTGCACGCAGCGGCCGCGGTGCACCGTTCCATCGGTATTTTTGCTTCCGCCAAGCATTGCTAATATTAATTTTGTGAAAGAGTGAAAACTTGTCGATCACATTTCGTTGGGCACTTGCAGCGCAGAAGCTCTTCAGCTCAGCAGGTGGCAACGTCACGAGCAATGCCGCTGCAGCAGCCCTGTGCATTTACAATGATTAGATGGGTATAGCCCTTGTGAGATGATTTGCGGCGTCTCGCGGAAACGATCGACAGCGATTGGATCGGATGCAGTCAGCCTCACCAGGCCTCACCAGCGCGAAACGCGTATCTGGATTGCAGCGACCGCCAGAGCTCTGGCAGTAGACCCAGTCGCTGACTGCATCCGATCCGATCGCTGTCGATCGTGTCCGCGAGACGCCGCAAATCATGTGATGGACCACGCTGGATGGATTCAGATGTGGAGACAGGCCATGGTGACAACCCAAGATCGTGCGAACCACCCTCAGCAGCAGCATCTCTGCAAGCAGCACCTCTGCAAGCAGTAGCACTAGCAACTCTGCAAGCATTAGCACTAGCTACTCTGTAAGCAGCACATCAGCAGCAGGCAGCAGCAGCATCTCAGGAAGCAGCACCTCCACAAGCAGCAGCACCTCTGCAAGCAGCACCACTACAAGCAGCAGCACCTCCACAAGCAGCAGCATCTCTACAAGCAGCACCTCTGCAAGCAGTAGCATCTCAGCAAGCAGCACATCCACAGGTACCTCCATAAGCAGCAGCATCTCTGCAAGCAGCACTGCAGCAAGCGGCTGCCATGCAGCAAGCACCGACACCTGCGCAAGAAGCAGCACCTCCGCAAGCAGCCATACCACCTGCCATGTAGCAAGCTCCTGCATCGCAGCGAGCAGCAGCACCTCTGCAGGTAGCCCCATCGGGCAGATTATCAGCAGTCCCACAGCCGTCTGTGCAATCGACACCACCCACTACGGCCTCGTCGACGGCAGCTCCAGGGGGAGATCTCCCGCTGCCACACATGCACCCTGCCACCTCTGCTGCCGGAACGCGTACTGAGGCGGCAGCTGAGGCAATGACACTCCTCCAGCAGGGCAGATGTGAATTAGAGAGGATCACGAACGTGGACGGCGAAACAGCAACTGGCGGGGTTGCCACACGACCTGCAGGACAAATTGACCCATCCCATGCTTTCGCTGCTGCGAAGAATACACTGGGGACAATGCACACTAGGGACAATGCACATGAGCAGACTGATGAGGTCGCTGGTGCCTTGTGCGCTGTGGCCAATGGATTTTCTGCACATGCTGTGGTTGAGGACATCGGGGCAGAGAGTGGGATGCATGTCGTCCATTTGCCAGAGCAGACTGAGGAAGCGAAACCTGCCGGAGCTGCAAAGCGCAAGGGCGGGGCCGAGGTCAAAGGCACAGCTCAGAAGAAAAAGCGAGCACAACAGGTGGGTGTAGCTGCCGACCGATGCATAAAGTATGCTAGCAGCAAGCCGGCACGCAACAGGCGACCTCCTCAAAAGTACGAGGCATGAGCCAAGGCAGCAAAGAAGACACTGTCTGATAGTCAAGTTTGATACACGTTCATTTGTGACCTGTGTCATTGTGTTCCCGTGTCTTTGTGTTCCTCACTTCCATGAATTCCATCTGGTCAAGCTGAACCACTATTCATTGGCGAAGACTGTAAAATGTGTGCTGCATCATACTACACAGTGCTGCTGTTTATGAGTGTTGCCTGATCCTACGTGCGGCTTTGTCTGGAAAGTGCATGATTGGGCACAGCTGCAGCCTTTGCCCGAGCACGGGTATTCCAATTTCCCAGAGCTCGACCAGGCCACTGGTAGATAATCGGTACTCATAATATGAATGGTGACGTGGCTGGTGGGTGTGCCGCCGCGTGCGGCGTGCGTGGGGTCCTGGGGGAGGTATACTCGGAGCCAAGTTACCGAACGGAAGCCGTGAGCAGTTTGTGTCCATAGCATGCAGATGCGAGCCCGCACAGTAGCTGGCGACACAGCTCCGGAAACTAGGTGGAATTTGTGATCGGATGGTATGCTTTGTGGTGGAAAATTCGATTGTGGTAGCCTAGGCCAGTGGGCCCCAAACGTAACCAACATTCATCTGGGAATAGCTCACAGCCAGGGCGCCTCCTGGCCAACAGCGGGCTTGCTCCAACCTCTCTCAGGCTTGCTGCACTGTTTGGGGCTGTCCGTTGTGCGATTGGCGCAGCCAGGAGCCTAGGCCCGTAATTGCCTATGGAGCAGTTGGTGTTTATCCACTGGCCTAGGCTCTGGACCAAGAGACCAAAGAAGCCTAGGGCATGTCAGACAAAGTGTATCATACTCTTCATCATGAGACCCCACGCTGGCTGATTCTTGGTCTGGGAGCGCTAGTTCTCAGATGGTGGCCTGTGTTTCCAGAGGCCCAGGCGCAGGCCACACTGCATTTCGTGGCGGAGCACACCACGTATACATGAAACAATTATAGGCGGGTTGCAGGTGTATGATTTTCTTGTAGTGCAGTAATATTGCAAGGCAAGCGCGTGGCGTGTGCAGGCCTCACTGAAACTACGGGCGCAGGCTGCCGCGAGTGCCCCAGCGCAAACCTTGGCTGCCAGCCACAGAATAAATTACGGAGAGTTCCAGAATTGCAAGGCTGGCGTCGCAGAGCAGCAGCGAGCCTAGGCTTTGCTTTTTCCGCGTGGCAGGAAAAAGCCTAGGCTG
>JALKAD010000492.1:0-12868 GCA_024500015.1 Ulva compressa | reverse complement strand
GTGTTGGACGGTGTGGAGGAGCTCGCGGCCACGTTTGACGCCGGGCAGCGAGCGCACATGGATGCGTGGCGGCTGCGCGTCATCATGCCTGCGCAGCTCGGCAGCGACAACAGCTTCCTGTACAACCGTGCTGCACGCAACGTGCGCGAGCTCATCGGCAAGCTGCCGGAGGTGGCGCCGGAGGAGGATGTCGCTCTGCGGCGCATCCAGGTGTGCGGTGTGCTGCAGGCCGTGCAGATGCTACAGACAGGCTCCGGGACATGACTGTCGGCATATGCTGCATGCAGCACACGTGGCCCCGGATGTAGGCCGGTGTGCGAGTTCGGGGTTTGTGAATTATGGTCTACGGCTTCGTGGCGCTGCGCATCACACCGTCTATCAGTGCAGTCCGCCTGGCTCCTCTGCCCGTGTACATGCCGGATCAGAATATCACATGTTTGCAGAAGCTGTCAGTTCAGAAAATGTTTTGTTCAAGGCTGATGATTGTTAATAGATTGCTGTGCCCATCCCCCGGATCCTGTTTCTCATCAGACTGCACCTGAGCATTGCAGCGTGCTCTACTGTGTGACTGATGCAGCAGTGTTTTGGTGTTTTGAGGCGTGGGTATGGTGTATTGATACACGACTCGCAGGCGTGGCGATGCAGGAACTTGAAGGCAAGTGGGATGAGCAGCGAAGGGCACAGCTGCCTGTGCTGGATGCTGAAGATGCTGCTGAGCCATGCGCTGCTGAGTCAGACGTGAAGCAGGAGGTGGTTGGCGCCTCCTCCCCCGACCGCTGCGGGGGAGGAGGCACATGGCACCACGCGCGCTGCACACAGCATGTAGCATTAGCGGCTGGCGCCGCGGATCTGTTTGGCCTGGATCACCACATCGGCTCAACAGGAGCACTCACTGCGTACGCATGCACCTGCTTCTCTTCCCACTCTGCTTTTCAATACACTCTTGCCAGGAGGCACACCTAGGCGCCCACTAGGCGCGCCTACTCCCCACTGCGGGCATGCGTTGGCGCTTGCGTGCCGCAGGGCCGTGGCCGAGCCCTAAACCAGTGCGTTGGCGCGTGCGTGCGTGCGGAGCCCTACACCAGTCGCCCAGTTTAGCGCTGTTTCTTTACAGCAACTGCCGCGCACAGAAATGCCGCCTGCGTCTGCGTTGGACTATTCTGTATCATTGTTTGCGCTCGTGGCGACGTGCTGGTCGTTTGTGTGTGTGTGCTGTGGTAGTCATGCTGGGAGCTGCATGCATGCACACCGCAGCAGCAAACGGCGGCATGCAGTCGAGGGAAGCGTGCAGGTAGGCCCGAGGCCGCCATCCGGGCTACGCTGGTGTTGACCGCTGCAGAGGTGCAGGCGGTGTAGCGGCAGGCGCTGGAGGTTATACAGCGGTAGTGCTGGTAGCCGTGGGCGCGCTCTGCAGCGCGCCTCGCGCTTGCAACGGCCAAGCAGCACCGCAACCGTTTCTGCGTCTGCCAGCAGCAGCGCGTGCAGGCGCTCGTCAACTTCCTGCGCTCGTCAAAGACCACTGGAATCGTATGCGACTGCCCTGCATGCTGCGCTATGCTGTGCTGCATGATGCTGTTCAAGTTTGTGGAAGTCGGACAGTCGCATGGCAGGCTGGTATGCATGCACAGTGCCCCGGGAATGCTCCCGTGTGCCCGCTGCGCAGCAGATGTGCTTTACGAGTGCTGCCGGCATGCGGCGCGTGATTGTTGTGTGTGTTGAGGTGCATGTGCTGTGGGTGCTGTGGTGGCGGCGGGTGCGGGTGAGGGGCCGCTGTGTGCAGGGTCCGTCTGCAGTGCGTATGAAGCAGGATGCAGACGCATAGGAGGCCGCGCGCAAGGCTTGCACGGGCATCACGACCAGCCCTGCCAGCGCAGGCATCGCGGCCAGTGTGGGCACCGCGGGCAGCATGGCCAGCGGCAAGATCAGCGGTGCTGGTGCCAACGTCACCTGGCTGGGGCGACGCGGCCGCGGTCTGGTTGCTGTTCCTCCAGGCAGCCTTCTGTTAATCCTCTGGTTGCCGGCTTGGTTGTATGCGGCCGGCGGCCGGGGGCAGTTTCGGGGACTAGGTCATATGGGCGGCCCAAGTGCGTGCTTCCGTGTAACACATCGGGGCGTGAGCAGCTTGGCCCGTCGCACTCAGATGTGAGCCCGCACGGTAGCTGGCGACATAGATCCCGAACCTGCATGACATTTCCTATCGCATGAAAATCTTTGTGATGAAAAATAACTGTTGCTGCCGTGGCCAATCCGCCCCCCCAGTGGCACCAACCTTCACTGGGAATTGCTCACGACCACTGCGCCTCCTGGCAAACAGCGGGGCACAGTCAATGTCTCCCAAGTCTGCGCTGCCTCGGACTCTGTATTGGGCAACTGGTGCAGCTTGGGCCCCAGACTCACAATTGCGCATACTCAACGACCGAACCTGATTCTCGCATGAATGTGTCACACAAGGTCACATTTTCCGGGATCTATGTCGCAACAGAGCGTGTGGCTGCCAGAAACTGCCACACGTGCTGCAGCGTTCAGACAGGCTGCATTAAGCAAGGTGCAGCACACTGGGGGCCACCAAGGCCCACAAATGCACTGCCCAACATCACTGTCAGTCCTGATTGTGCAATTTCGCATGTATGAGCAGTCATGCAGGTGGCCTGAGGGCTCAGGACATTGACAGGAGTGGTGCTGCAGCTGTGCACTTACAGGCATGCATGTTGGAAGTGCATCTGGACACAATTGCATCAAGGGCTAACCGATCTGTACACTCTGCAGTGCAGGCTCAAAAACAACTTCGCTAGTGGGGCATGTGTACATTCCATATCTGATATACCTCTGCAGTGATCAATGAGTGTCAGGAGCCACCTCTGTTGTGTGTGTTGGGTGTCCAGTGTGCGTGCTTCGTTGCGGCCCCACGTCGCACAGACTGAGATCTGATTACAACAGCATCGCTGGATGTCATTATATTAATCTAGCTGCTGGAAGCACGCCTGTTTTCGTGCTGTTCGTCCGGCTATGCCGTGGTCGCGGTAGTTGCGTAGCATGTGCGCGGTGACAGCGTGACCAGGCATCTGCATCTGTCTGAACGCCGAGAACATCCACAAATCAGAGCCCAATGCTACTCTTGCGCAATTTGGCTTGCCAGTTGGCGCGTTGATTCTCGGCATGCTTCAGGTCGTTTGAACAGTACCGCGTCTGGGCCCCGAGCGTTGCCACTGTGCTGGGCCACATGCCAGACCCCAGGTGCTCCAGTTGCCTGCATGTGTGACTGTGTCGTTGCCCGCGCTGCGCACTAGTTGCGAGCACTAGTCGGTGTCGTTCTTGGTCTCGTTGCGCCACTTAAGCTCTGGACACACACAACGCGGCGCAACTCACGGACATGACAGCCTTATCATAGTAACACAAAGAAACGTCTTGGGCGTATGTTTGCGCTGTAAAGTCTTTGCAGGGTAGGGTCCTTGCTTCTGCCTCTCCTGCAATGAAGACTCCGCGCCGTTGGGCCTTGGACCAGCCCAAACATTACCTCAAATTGAGCATAATACTAATTTTATACGGAGTTTGTATCGCTGTGGTGCAGTGGGGCCACGCACATTCATGCCCTGAACAAATCAGATCTCACCAGCACCGCCCACCCATGCGCCTTGACTCCTCACTCCAAATTCAAAATGCACGTTTCCTACAGCATCATATCTCCTCGGCTGTGTGCCGCAACTTCGCCTGCGGACGCCAGAACGTGGTACATTGGATGCGCTGTCTCAACAGGCTGTTTTCACACAAGTGCTGCACATGATGATCCTGCTGCACTGCCAGACACCGCCAACAGGAATACTCGACGGACACAGCCGGTGAGCGTTCTCATCAGTACATCGGTTTTTGATAACACACAAACATGTGTGCATCTGTTGCAAGTTCTGTTCCCAGATATGATGGTGCAGAGTTTTCATGGGTGGCGCAGTAGGGCACTGAATGGCAGCCCGACACGTCTTTTTGAACGAGCAGAACAAGGTTTCACCGTAACCAACATTCATTCACTGTGTCGTCTATCTCATGTCCCATGATGCAAGCCATGGTGACAACCATGGTGCTCAACGTGTGATTCTTTGAATCATCAACATACTGCACACATGTCACGCACAAACTGTCAGACCTTTACCCACTTGCCTACGAAGCGTTAGACTAGGCACCCATGTGAGATAGAGGACTGGTGTCGCAGGTGGCTGGTCTGACGCAAGCCACCTGTCCTCCTTCTTCTTCATCTAGCGCAGCAGCTGTTCATGATAATCACAGCAGGTCTTCTCTTTCATGTAATCCATGCATCCCGAAGCACGAAAGCAGCTGTGAAGCCCATGTTCCCATGCTCCGCAGCGTCCTTGTGTGATTCCGCAACTCTGCAAATGTCTACTCTACCACCTCTGTGTCAACACCAATGGAAGATTTGATAGTTTTGATACCTGCACGGGGAACTACCTGTTGATATTTCTTATTCCTGCTCTAGATCGCTGCCTACGGTCGATTTAACAGTGTCTCGGTTCAATTCATGCATATGCCGGGGTTGTCCTCAGGATGGTATGATTTGCAATTCTCCCTGAATAAAGCGCCAGCACTGCTTACTATGCACAAATACCAAACAGCAGAGCACAAGTTTTGTAGAATCTCACCTGCCTTGGGCAACGCCTTGCTGGTGTTCAGCTGCTCCACCTCCTCGCCTGCGCTGGGGTCGCAACTCTTGGAGACAGCTTTCGTATACCTTACCATGCCAGGATACATGGTAGTCTTGCAGCCCGGCTCATGGCATCTGCGCTGAGAAAGCACACACTTTCACTCACAGGAATGTTGAGTGGCGCTGCCTGTATTACGCGATGGTGTGCCTGTTCTCTGGAGGTGTCACTAATCTGGCATTCCACGCGCAGTGACGACTTGGATGTAGTTCTGAGGCCTCATGAGGGTCTTGCCTTGTTGCATTGGTACATCGCTGACAGGTTTTTTACCGGCACTCCAGGACTGGAAACACGCCCGACGTCAAATTATTTACAACCTTCTTGCGTCGTATACGCTCAATTTCGCTTCGACGAAGCTCCTACGCGGCGCGTGCTGTGCTCCACACGAACTGGTTCTCATTAGGCCGCTGGATATGTAGATCCTGTGTATCGGAGGCAACATTATGCTGAAATAGGAAGTCTGCAGCCGGGGTGGTGAAGATTTCGCGGGGGATGCGCTCCCACTGTCTGGTCCTGGCTTGCGCGGCAAGACACCCACTACAGCCCCTCGCAGGGCCTGAGCCGTAGGCGCTGTGGGTGTTGCACGATGTTGACGCTGATAGTGGATTATCAGTCTGTGCGGCGTAGGATTGCAATAAAGCACGCACACTGGACACCTAGCAAACAAAAAACAGATGTGGCTCCGGTCACCATGCCACTCTTCCTGTTCGAATCTCTGACATGAACTGCTCGGGTGACAAGGCAACGGTGTGGGCTTACAGAGGCTTCACTACGATGTGTACAGCCCTTCGTGCAGTTGTGAAATGGATGCACCTCCACATGCATGCAGGTAGGTGCATCCATGGAACCACTCCTATCAATCTTTGTAACCCCTCACCCCCCCTGCCTATTCTATCATATATAACACTGTGCGTGATCAAGCACGAAGGTGATGTTAGGCAATGCAGCTGTGGTGGTTGGTTGCTCATAGTGTGCGGCACTTCACCAAAAGGAAGTCGGGACGCTGCAGCCCGTGTGGCGCTTGCTGGCGCACGCACGATGCCTTGCGGGACAAATCCTGAGAGGTGTGACATTGTGTGCAACGTGCACGTGGAAATCAGGTTCAGACGTTGGGGCCCGGCTCTGGGCCTGGCTGGCCAACCTGATTTTGTGCTGTGCATGATTGCACATCCCTCAGCTGCGCCATAGCGTTCCAGAATCCGAATTGCATAAGTGTCGCACTCATTTACTCGTGTCGTTTGGGCTGTTTCAAGGCCCAAGGACGCGGGGTTCTTGTTTCAGAACAGGCTCCAACGAGGACCCGCTCTTGACAGGACGAGCCAACGCATGCCAACAGCTTCAGCGCTTTGTCTGATTATCACAATGTGTTTGGTCGGTCTACGAGCTATGCTGCGTTCGGTGCGTGGAGGGCTTTTGTAGCAAGGCCAGCCCAGGAATGGCCCAGACAATCAGGCGTCTTCTGCGCAGCGATAATATTAATTCCATGTTAAGAAGTAATGCTGCGCATTTTACCGGGTCTTGAGAGGCCCAGTGATCGCTGTGCGGGCGGGGTCAATCTGTGTACCTCCAGGAGCAGCACGGTTTCAGCGACCCGAAGTGGTGCAATCACGAACGCGCCAGCCGGCCAGTAAAACAAGGTGAAATGAGATGTTGTATTGTCAACGTGACTGCTTGTGCTCTCGAAACTCACACATCCGGGGTCAGATGGGAACACGAAGAAGTAAGCAAAGCCCAAACAACACACTGGGATCTAGCTGTTGCTGCTGAACAGAACAAAGTGGATTAAACGTACACAGCTGCACGCGTATGGGCAGCGCGCGCGGATGCATGTGCGCTGCGGATGCATGTGCGCTGCGGGTCACATGCATTAACAAAACATACCTGAGCCAAGACCTCTCGTAGATGGAGAACCCATTGGCACAGCGAACGAACCGCATCGAACAACCCGAACCGGACGAACCCGGAAGAAAACCACGTCAAAAAATCACGCCAGTAGCAAACAATCGCGTCGAACAACCGCGTACGGGCCAGGCATCACTAGAGTAAAGCCGCGGAGAGCAAGTGCCGGTCGCTACGTATACGATCAGACCGTCGCCAACGAGAAGCCTGCGGTAAACCCGATCAATACGGGCAGTCAACACAAGCAGGACTACTGGTAGTCGGCCGCGGGTATAATCGCGGACAGTAGACGGTGAACATGGAGGCACACCCTCCTCCGTCGAAGGCGGGTCGATGCCTAGGAGTACCATGGCCATGGGGTCACGCGTTGAGCCTGGCCCCGGGCACCGCGTTGGCGATCGACAGCAACTGGTTGACCCGCATTTCATGACTGTTCAGACGGTGAGACTAGCAGTATTCTGGCCGCCCTTCGCTCGTTCTTGACCGGCAAGGTTGTGCACAGGCTCCACACTGTGTGCTGTGTCATCATATGCACGCACATGTGATACATACGGTGTTACACGGAGATGAACGCAAGAGCCCGGCAGCGAGGGCAACAGCAGGAAAGCAGACAGCCCAAACCCCCTCGAAAGCAGACAACATCAACATGCAGCAACTGTCTCGGGTCAAAAGTGGATACATACGGTGTGCGTCTTGATCTCGGGTCTCGCCAAGAACTCGAGGATCCTTGCAGAGCTCCGCGTAAGACTTGACAACCGGAGATGCCACAACCTGCAGCTGGACTTCGTCTTGCGTCTGTTGAGACTGCGCAGCCCCGCAGCCGTGTTCGCCAGCCATGCCGAAAAGCTACGAAACCTAGCCGTGCACGGCCGTGCACGGCCGTGTGACATGATATACCCCCGGGTTATCGCGGGGGCGGAAACCCGACCAGTTTCTCTGCCAGACGCTTCAGGAGCTGCTGTAAATAGTTATAGGTGAAATGATCTAGAATAAGTATGTCTATGCCGACATTGCCATTGTGCAGAGAACGGTATTAGCCAACAGTTGCGTTCACTGAATCCAGTACTCAAGTGCGAGCAGTATCACTGTGTGAACCATGGTCTCTAGCCGGTGTTATTGCAGTCATACCCCGCGAAGCGGTCTCTTCATTCCGCCACGGAGGCATATTGCTGCCGAAAGCATGACGCCATATGGAGGTGACGAAAGGCAGCTGCGGTATGTTCTGCTATGCGTGATTACCGTCTTTTGAGCGACGTGTTCAGCTGCACAGCTCGTCTATTTCAAAGTGCATTACATTAGTTGCGTTGCATGCATTCTTAAGAAACAGTGCCTCGATTCACTCCCGCCGGGATGGGTTTGAGAATATCAGCGACATGGCGCGGACGCCATTTTTTATGAATAATACAAGTACTAGTTCATCTCTTTATATAACTGACCTTTCGATTGCTGCTCCGCCGAGTAAAGGCTCGCACACACAGGCAACATCGACATACGCAATATGACCCGAGTACGGACAATATGACTACTTGGGACCAGCCGTATAGCTGGGATATAGGTCGGTACAAGTGGGCATTGTAGGGCTGTGCGCGACGTATAGCCAGCATGCGCATGACCTCGCCATGGCGCATACGAGCGCAGGCGCGAGCATGCACACACTTGCTGCCACTGCAAAACGTCGTAACAAATCGGCCGTTGAAGTAGAAAGATAGAGCTGCGTGCTACATGTTTTACGTTATTCAATTTACTCTAGCCTGAGGCTCGTTTGCTGAACAAGTACGGAGATGCAAAATGCGCTGAACCAGCCATGGACTGGCTATTCCAGCATCATGCAGTAACAAAGTAGGATATCCAGGCTGCGCTGCACCACTGTGGTGGCGGTGCAGCGCAACCGCAGTCTTGCTGGAGCCCCAGGCCATGTGCGCACCATGTCCACAGCTGACAGCACCTACTAATCAGATCAGCAAACTGCAAACGAATGCATCTCGAAATGAATGCAACTCGATTTCAAGGGCGCTCTCACAGTAATGAAGGATTTTGCAGTCTGTTCATAGCTGGTTGCTGTCCTCAGAGTCGTCAATGCAGCCGACGCGATTGCTGAGATGCACCATGTGAGTGTTTGAGCTTCCAGAAGTGAGCGGGTGTGGTGCTGATGAGAGGCTTTGCTGCAACAAACTGTGTGTGAGAAACAACAGCACTTCACCTTCCCATCTGCACTGCGGCTGACATTGGGGCTGCAGCGATGGTGGGTATAGAGCACACCGCCATTTTCCTTGTCCGGTATTGCTGTACTGTGGCTGCTTCTCGTGTGGGTTTGTATTGACTCAGTCGGACTGTGTGCGAGACCTTGGAATTCTGCTCTGTCACACACGGTTGCTGTGCTGTTCAGGCATGGCCTGTGACAAACGATATGGCAGGAAAGGCTTGCCTTTCAAAGGATCGCCCACGTCGACCTGAGCCAATCAACTCTGTGTTGACCAGATTCTAGTTGTGTCTGACTTCAACTCAGCTTGCCAGACGTTTTCTTACCGCACACAGTGAAACTTCAATCGCTTGTTGTGTTATGGACTGTGTCTTCCTCAATGATAGCTACAGTCCGGCTGCAGACGGAGTACATTTGATGTTGGGTTGTCTCGCAGTCCTTGAGTCATTGCAGCTTTGAAAACCAGCATCCACTCTTGAAGAATCGTTAAATTCCTGATCTTGATTGAGCAACATCAGTCACAAATTCCCTATCAATGTGGTGTAGATATAGATGGAATCGTTGTCACTCTCCTATCTAACTGCCTCTTGCAGCCAAGTGTGTGATGTTGGTTTGGTGTGCAGCAGCCACTGATGCTCTTCAGAGTCCTCAAAGGTAGCAACAATCTCCATTGGGTGCATATTTGTTTTAGCAGAGCCTTTAGCCTTAATATCATGCCACAGGTCAGGCCACTGACATGGCCATGCTGTGCATGCTGTGATGTGAAGCACAGATGTGCACAGCATGCTGACATGGATGATAGGCAGCTCATGAATGCATGCCAGGCTTGAGCTTAGGCGAGATGTGTGTCTCGCAACACTGTGACAGCTGGCGCTCCTGTTTCGACCTCGACTGTCGACGATCTCGACGTAACCGCGACAAAATGTAGGGCCGCACAAGCAGTCCACTGCACACATTGTTGTCACTGTGCTTAACCTTCCTATTTTCTCATAGTGGAGCTTCAGTGTCGGCAATGCTGCTCCATCCGCACACATCTCTGACGCACAGTGCGGCTCGGGGAAAGCCTACCACCAGACTAGAGTTGTACTTCATACGTCAGGGCCCTGCAATCAAATTTAATGCTTTTGAAATATGCGCTTTAATAAACCCTAAAGCGGATTTTGCTCCTTTAAAGTCCTAGAGAATTGTGGCGCCACCATGCTGAACGACGTTCCAATCGAAGTATATGTCATTTTCGACGTACAGTTAAGTTTGATTCGGGAGCAACAGATGTCCGGACCGGACCACCGTAGACCACTGTGGACCACTGTGGATGAGGTTGCCGAGAGTGACACTCGTGCAATGTTTTGGCAAATGCAAGGCATGCCCCTCCGCATTGTCAGACACACTGCCCTTAACATTATTGCACACACATGTCGCCAAACATCTGTTGTAGACTGTAGATCCAGCAGTTGCACAGTTTGTGCAGCATCATGTCAGTGATGCTCCCAATGACATTCTGTCATGCGTACAGCACAGGTGTATAGCGTGTGACAACGTTCCGAGGTGACGATAGTGTGATTTTGGAGCTGTTCTGATTCAGCTTCTGCACGGCTTTTGGCCATGATGAATGATTTTACTGCATTGCCATAACTCACTCCCGAATGTTCTACCATCTTGTGGAGCATACCTCTGCAACGTTTCTCATGGTAGAGCAAGCAGACAAAGAAAAAGGGGGAGAGCTTGAAATTGCGTGCTTATTGGCCCAGACCGGTGAATGTTAGCATGAGTGAGCATGATGATGCCTGCGATGAAAGTGAGGATGGAGATGGGTAGGTGTGCGCGATCATGTACTCTACTCGTGTCAACCCGCCATACGGTGTCATTCAGCTGTTGTCATTCTACCATTGAGACAACTCAGCAGAAGCCACGACCTTACAACTTGAAAACTCAAATTTCCGTTAGCCTCACAGCTTCAAAGAGCAGCCAAGAGCGGGCGCATACATGCGCACATGATTCATTCGGACTCGTGCGCAAACTGCATCTAAATACTTGCTAAAGCGTATAAATACAAATACTCTTACATATGCATTTGGCACCCCAATTTGAAGTTTAGTAAATCAAAACGTTTTGGTTTGTTGTTGAAGCTGTTCGAGTGCTTCAGTAAATACACCTCTACACCAGATTGACTCATGAAATCACACAGTCCTTCTCGAATGCCAGTCAGGACTGTAATTCACTAGTTGTTGCATTAGATGTTGCAGGCTGCTTGTACCCACCAATCACGATTGGATGTGATTCTATGCGATGTGGCAGTACATAAGCATCCTTGCATTGATGCGAGCTCACGCGGCGGTCCAACCATCGGCCAATCCATTTGTCAGCATTCATGGCATTAGTGCAACAAATCCAGATAGGTATTTACATGTGATGCCATAGCATCTCTATTTTGCCAATTCGTCTTTCCTATGTGCCGCGGCGTGCAGGAGTGAGGATGTGAGTGGATTACAACTTGTCAGGTTTGACGACCCAATAATCCAGGCCATACAAACCACAGATTCCGACAAATTGAAGACTTTGGTCGAGCACTTGAACTCACAGTATGCATTGGGGATCTTTCGCGAAAAGTGGCAGAATTCTGAAAAGCTGATGATCGCTAAGAATGAGCATTATGAAAAGTTGATGACGGCTGAAAAAGAGCTCGTGAAAGTTGAAAAGGAGCATTCTGAGAAGTTAATGATCGCTAAGGATGATCTTGTGAAGGCTGAAAAAGAGCTCGTGAAGGCTGAAAAGGAGCATTCTGAGAAGTTAATGATCGCTAAGGATGATCTTGTGCAGGTCGAGAGGCAGCTCAGCAAATTGGAGATGCATGTGAAGGACACGAAGCGAGTTGCTATGTTGTCTCTGCTAGCTGGAAACGATTGCTCCGCGCGAGCGGTGTTCGAGCACATGCAAAACAAAATTGCAGGGGGTCCTAAGGGCAAATGGTCTGCCGAAAAATGGCAATCCACGCTAGATAGTGGCCATTACGATCACATCAGAAGCTGTTTGTTAGACAACTTGCCTGATGACTTTGATCGAGGCCAACTGGGGAACGTCATGTCCGAAATGTATAGGCGCATGTGCAAATCGGTGCATTTCACTCTGAGTGCTCTTGTCATGCGGCAAAACGGGCTGCACGTCGCCATCGTGCCGTCTACGTTGGAGTTTGACCACGACATAGAATTGGAATATCCACCATCAGATTTGGTACGGAATTTGTCTGGGGTAGAGATGGCAAGTATATTGGCATGCGTGTATCGGGCAATTGACTTTGATGTTGAGATCCAGAATGCCGACCCTCCTACTTCAGATTTATAAAGCTGATCCTCCAATGTAAACGAAGTGCTTTGTGTGGTTTTTGACAATGCGTAGACGTATCTATGGTGTCGTGAGATGCACATCTCGCCAGCCTGGCATGCATTTATGAGTAATGGTGGAATATCATACGATTCTAGATTCTCAATATATTTTCAATATACGGCAATATGCGAATAATCGTATGCTGTACGGCTATAATCGTACAATGCGTATACAGCCCGAGGCCCTTGGAGCGATGGTCGTGCCCTTAAGGTTGGTGGGAATGTCCGATATGACCAGCACCGCAGCATGTCCTACCACTTTGGCTGTTGATTCTCAAAATTTTTGTGCGTACTGCTGATGTCATCAGGATCACCGTATCTCCCAACACCAGTCATCAGGATCACCGTATCTCCCAACACAAGAGAACAGACCAAATGAGGTATCATTTAAAATCTCTTGCTCTTTACATCATAAACATTGTTTTTTATATTCTTTTTGATCTGTTTGCTGTCTTGCAAGGCTGAAGTAGCACCCGCTGTCAAAAGCGGGTTGAGGGTACGGTACACAAAACAGTTTGAGCAGCTCGATAGAGTAAATCGATTGAAACGATAGATGTACCATTGGAAATCCAGTGTAATGCCGGTGAAATAAATGTTCTGTTTGAAAAATTCAGATCACTGCAACTTTCTCAAAAGACTGAAATCATTTGTCACCTATGGCCCACCATGTTGTGGAATGG
>JALKAD010000491.1:0-12867 GCA_024500015.1 Ulva compressa | reverse complement strand
GTCGCTGGAGGTACTTTTAAGCCGGAACTTCGCAGGGCGTGCACGTGCGCACCGCGTTCAATACTGCACAGTAGGATACATGGTGAATTGTCGACAGCACGGCCATGCACGGGCTACCATCGAAGTTCCTCGGAGTTCCGCAACCATCGTTGCGACGCGTGCGCTGCTCCTGTGCGAGCTCTGACGTTGAAGTCGACGAACAAGCTCAGCCCGACATCGAAGGTGCGCACCTGTAACCATGTTCCCACCTTGCCCACCTGCGACCCTCATTCGCTGGGCAGTGCCGCCGGCGTGCACGGTGAACTTCATGTCAACTTGATGTCTCATGAACGCGCCGGCAACTCGAGTCTCGTTGGACGATATCGCCTGCCACAGCCAGCATTACATTAATATTTAAGCGCCTTGCGTGACTCGAACAGGCACACAGGTACCATTAAAATTCTGCCTCTCATCCGGCCGCCCCGTCAACGCTCGAGTAAACGCAAGACTCCGAGTCTAGGACACACTACACAAACCCCCACACCACCCCCCCCCCCCGCCCCCGCTGCAGGTACATCTCTCCAGTGTTGGTATTCTGTCAATTAGTGCACGCCGCATAGTCTTTAAGTGCGCAGTTTAAGATTATGCCCTGTTGACGTTCAAGTATACTATCGCCTGCACAGGGTAGCCAGGTTGTGTCAGCTCCATTACAGTGTTACACCTGAAGGCTGTAGAGACCTGCTGTTGCCATTCCACGATCGCCCTGCCAGTGGTGCGTCCAACGCATCCTCATGCCCAGCTGAGTCACTGATATTAATGGTCAGCAATGCATGGTGCAGCAGCCTATAGCGCTACACCCGTATTTCATGATAACTGGGCACGGCTGCCAGTACTAGCACTATATAGCTAGTGCATGCGGGTCCGGATGTCCTAACCCTACTAGCTGTAGTAGCTATATAGCGGCTCATAGTGGTACCGGGTTGCTGGACTGCGTGTGACCATGAGCTGCGCATGCTGCCTCGAGGTCCTCACACATGCAGGCATGGCGCTATGCATGTGGTGGCAACATGCATATCATATGCATGACGCAGCTGCTGGACAGCACACCGTACACGTGTCCGCTGCATAATTATAGGTATAAAGTGCTTGCAATTGCGAAACGCTACAGAAGTGTACAGTTTATAGTTGGTACAGCCTTTTTGCAGCTCCTCGTTGAGTGCATAATCATGACTGGCAGGCGGTGTCACCGTGTCATGAGCCATACTGTGCGCTCACGAGTCTAGTGACACATATATACGACGTCCTGCAGTCCAGAAGTAATACAACCCCTTGGGTTGGGCGCTTTTCTGGTCCTTGACACATCGCCGTTGTTGGACTTTGATCTGCGTGCACCTCCTCCGGACATCAGCTTAGGGCATGCGCAGCCACGGGTGTGCGTGCGCGTCGTTGATGTGCTTGAAGCCAACACAGGCTACAACCGAAACGGACGCCCACAAGAAGCGAGCGGAACATCGCGCAGCCTGTGTACACGCATGCGCACTAGTACCGTACTAGTGACTTTGACAGCGCTTTGATGGTATCGGACTGAGTGCTCACAGCGACGCACATGCCACCTTGGGGTGTACGTCTGCAGGGAGTTTCGATCGCGCTAGGTACAATGCCTTCCATCTCGAAGATGCTTACAGCAGGGGCTGCGGCCGCCAGCATCACGCGGGGGACAGGTGCGCCACCAGCGTGCATCATCTCTGGTATCCTGACCTGTGCTGATGATTATAAGTCACATGGTGTGCTGCAATTGTCACACGGTGTCACTTCACTGTGAGCGTGCACGTGCCATGGCCACCTGCAGTAGATAGTATGCTGGCTACTGTGAATCAAGCTAGCCAGGAGCACAGAATGGCATGCACCACGCACATGCACATGCATACACTGGTGCTTTATAGGAATGTAGCATATATGTACGTAGCGGACATGCATATGGCCCGTCCAATGCAATTGGACGGGCCGGAAATCGAAGCGCTCATCATCCTGCGCACCCCATGGTGCCCCCATTGTATGACCCACACAAACAACTGTAGTTGTACAGCATGATTATACATGTAGGCCTGCTCATATGTGCACATGCTAAGTTCGGTTTCTGCAGGGGTCTCGGCGCAGGGACGGTCAGCTGCGGGCTGCCGGGTAACAGGCTCAGCCATCGGCAGCATCGCCGTAGAGAACGCGGTCGCAGACGCATGTGTGTCTCACCCATTTTTTTCTCTAAGCAGTGCATCTGTACTTCATGCGCCAATCACTGACGGACCCCTGATCGATGTCTATCTGAGTGCAAAACCCTGAATAGTGGCATCATGATGGCGTTGAGCTTGGACTATCTGCGCACCATTAGTATGCACACTCAATCCCGTAGGATGCTGCAGTGCTATTCCGTGTATGTACTCTTACATCGAGGGGCTCCGATCCAGTGCACCAAGCGAATGTAAAACTAGATTCTAGACTCACATGCTAGCCAGCAGATGCGAGCCGGCCAGGCGATCACCTGGCACGAACTGCGCACCCGTGAGCCGTGCCACCCTGGACATGGTCTTTCTGATCACAAACCCATTTCCTTTCACTGTCGCCGCACTGAGCTCCCGCAAGGAATTCTCAATCCAGCGAGCCTTTGCTCGCTTGTTGAACGCCCCAACCACCGACACTGCCAGCGTGTTGAGGTACCGCAAGGCATGCGACCCTAGTCTGCCATATGTCTCATGCACAACCGGCACCACCTTGTACGATCCCTGCACACTCCCTTTGTACTTGTTAAGTTTGAACTTTTCGCGAACTTCGGCTGCGTACCCCTTTGCCTCTGACGCTTTCCCCACCACAGCCACCCCAGATGGGTGGATGAAGCTGACGTCTAGCACATACACATTTACGTCTGGACCATTTGCTAGGATGTCCCCCCTACTGTCGTCCCTGTAGCGTCTGTCCAGGCAGCGCATCACAGGCTCAATCGATGTGGACACTCCTGCCGCTCTTACTCGACGGCGCCAAGCCGTAATGGCAATGTTGTGGCGCAACGTCCAGCAGTCGGCATTGTGTCGACATGTCATGGCATGATCTACGTCGCCGGGCTTCACCCGAGCATTGCAATCACATATAACTTCCCCATCTAGTGGCGGCAGGGGGGAAAGTCCACCCCTGAACCGCATCCCATGCACGAAATCCCCATCATGCAGAGTCAGCATGCGGTTGGTTGGGAGGGAATCCAGGAACAGTGAGGAGGCACGACAGGCGCAGCTGCGCATGCGCGCAAGGTCTTTTGCACCACCAGGGGTGCTGCCCAGCTGTTGCAGCAGCGCGTCGTGCCGTGTCTGCGCTACTGCCCTGGTCACTTTTCTACTCATACCGGGAAGGCCAGTGGCGATGAAGATGTCGTCGAGCTCCTCTGGGCCCCGGTCCGCCTCTGGCGGCATCGCCGCACGCAGCGCTGTCCATTTTTCTTCCGTGTATGTACTCTTACATCGAGGGGCTCCGAGCCAGTGCACCAAGCGAATGTACAACTAGGTTCTAGACTCACATGCTACTCAGCAGATGCGAGCCGGCCAGGTGATCACCTGGCACGAACTGCGCACCCGTGAGCCGTGCCATTTTTCTTCCGTGTATGTACTCTTACATCGAGGGGCTCCGAGCCAGTGCACCAAGCGAATGTACAACTAGGTTCTAGACTCACATGCTACTCAGCAGATGCGAGCCGGCCAGGCGATCACCTGGCACGAACTGCGCACCCGTGAGCCGTGCTACCCTGGACATGGTCGCGTATGTATGTACTCTTACATCGAGGGGCTCCGAGCCAGTGCACCAAGCGAATGTACAACTAGGTTCTAGACTCACATGCTACTCAGCAGATGCGAGCCGGCCAGGCGATCACCTGGCACGAACTGCGCACCCGTGAGCCGTGTATGTATGTATGATTACATCGCCGTATCCATGAGGACATTGACACCGTGTGAGATGTTAGTGGTGAATATTTGTTTACAGCGTGGCTGCCGGCCCAGTGGTGCCCACCAGCCTCTGGGCTACGTGGCCCGAGCGGAACTATCACTCCAAAAGGATTTATATCCATGTGTACACTCACTATAGGCTGCACTGAATCCATGCGCATGCAGGGGTCGACATCGCAGCTTTTGCATGTGCTGATGACGCGACTGATGAGCCGACCGGAGACGAACCGAGCGGCGCCGTCACAACCATCGACGCGCAGATCCACGCTGTCGCACGTGCTGCGGCCGCAACACTGGCAGAGGTGAACGTGCTGTGCGCTGTGCAAGGCAATGCCCGTGTCAGCACACAGGGCTCTGCGATGGTCACGTCGCGGGCTGTGGCGTACGGCGAGGCGATCAGCACCATCGTGGCGAGCAGCGAAGCTTGCAACCGCTGCGCCGCGGCCGGTGACGCGATGGTCCGCACCAGCCGGCAGCTTGTGGCTGAGGCGGCTTCCAACGTCTGGATCGATGTGCGCCTTCCAGTCCTCTTACCCTCGAAAGCTGGACTTCATTATTCCGTGCGTGTGTAAGTACTAAGTAATGCATGTGAATCTGCCCTTCTGCAGCTGTGCGTGACACTATTTTCACTCGACGTCGTCCAATGTCGCCGCTTCTTCACAGGCCGGTTTGACCTGCCTTGCGTGCGTGACACCAGCGGATTCATGCGTGTGGGTGCTGCAGGTCGCGCTTGTGGGAACTGGCGACAGCGATGAAATCATCGTCCACGAGCTGGACGTCATCAGCGAGAACATCAGCGAGACGGTGGAGGACGTCCTCGCGAGCGTCACTGCCACCATCCGGGCGGGTGTGGAAGACGGGTGCAGCGTCACGGCCATCAACAGAGTCCAGGTGCGCCTCTACGCAATTGTACACGCCCATAATCTACTGCCGGCGCCCGCGCTGCTTCTAGAATGCCCCATTCTGTCTTAGTACAATCCAGATCCATATGACATGCATGTCCATTTCTCAGAGAGAGTTCAGCGGTCGGAGCGACTGGAAAAGCTGACCCCTTTCGCGCAACGGTGTTTTAAATAATTAGCGCGTTGCGGGAGGTTGCCTGTTCTATGGTGCGTGCGCACCTGGCGGTTGAACACGTGCGCATGTGACCAACTCGCATAGCACAGGAATATGCGCTCTGATCATGACTTACATGCTCACATCTGAAGGGGGGTCCGGTTGGTTTACCCCTTCGGCTCCTGGGTCCCGGTTCGCCGGAGAATTGAATGGCCTAATCGGCTATGGCAAGTAATTCAACTTCTTTTACATTTACATATGCTGCCTATAGCCAGCACAGTTTGATGCATGCACAATGCTGGAGTTCCCTTGTTTGCGCGTGCCAAGTTTTGCCGCGCGATCGACTGTGATGTCACATGCACGATTCCTGACTGAGCTGTGAAAGACTTCAGTTGCAATCACATCATGATGTCCAGCGTTGGTGTCGTCTGCGAAGGAGCTCGAGTTCGGGTACTGCTGCAAGTGATACTGCACAGCAGCTAGTTGCATGTTGCATGCTTCCGTGCTGGCGCTGGTCTGTTCGAGCATTTGCTCGTGCGGAGAGTGGCCCTGGGGCTTGTGTGATGGTCTGTCTGTCCCAATTGACTGCGCTGTTGCCTCGGCGCTGCTGGGTCCCAACAGAGCAGCAAGCAGAGCTCTCGAACTGAACGGTGAAGACGTGAGCAGCGAGTAGGACAGCCAAACCAGTATACTGATCTGCATGTAATCAGATTGGTGATGTTTATCATCACAGATTAGGGCAGGACAGATATCGATGCCGCTGGTGCAGTGACATTTGGCGGCAGTGCTGCAGATTGGAGACTTCATCGCACAGTGTGATTTAGACACCACTGGCGATCCGGACATCGTCGAGACTAGTGTGGTCGCGGATGTAGGTGTGACCTGCTCCCTTCATGCTTCCTTTCAGCCTGCTTCAAGCGCTGGTCACACTGTCAGCGCTAGCGTGCGTACCGTATCCCCGCTAAATATTGTACCGCTGCCCTGTTTTCCCCCTGGTTCAATTCTGACCCCGTTAATTCCGCATAACTGGTTCAAACGCGCGCAACACCTTCACTCGCGCGGTTCAATTACATAGCGTGGACCGACTAAGCTCCAGCCGATCTTCGGAGTGGTCCAATAGTTAGAGTGCTGGCGCTGCTTCGAACGGATCCGTCCACACTCAGGTGGCACGATGCTGCTAGTTCCACGTGATGTCCGGCCCAGGCCGCGTGCTAAACGCACAGCAAGCCTGAAAAATGACAGTAGTAATATTACGAAGTTTGCGAAGCCTGGTGTAAAGATGTCAGACCAGCCGCGTCCGAAAAGATCGTCTGAAACTGCGACTGCAACCATCGACCTGTCGCCGACCACGGAGTACAACCTAAGAGTGGACTTCATTGTCGCCCCTCCAACTGAAGAAGGCGAGCTTGAGTACGTACATATCTCTGTGAGAGCCGCGAAGGAATTAAACAAGTACATCAAGTTGACCCAGCACGAACAAGAGATCGTTGTCAACTTGCACAAGAAGCACATAGCAGCTGGCGTGGGCGTCAATCACTCTGTGGAGACGATCAAGAAGCTTCATCCACGTTTCTGTAAAGTGTCCAAAGCTAGCTTGTCGCGGTGGAGCAAGGATGGGTGCAGCGACGAAGGCGGTGATGCTCACAACAACAAAAGTCGTATGGGCCGGCCCAAGCTCGTCACAGCCGATCAACGCCACGAAATTGCTGCAGAGGTGCGCCTGATATGCTCGCTAGGTTCACCTTGTCATTCCGTGTCCGTGTGTGCAACAGTTGCGACATATTGCCGACTCGGAGCTTGCCTTCGCTGAGCCGAACTGCCGACGACTCTTCCTACGCAGCTCACATGCAGTAACGACCATAGTTGTGATAATTAAATACTTTACGATCTCCTGATTATACTACTGTGTGTTCATGTGCAGGTCAAGTCAATGTGTGACAAAGGCATTCATGTGAGCACCAACCTTGTGGCAATGGCCGCGAAAAAGTATCTGACAGAGCAAGGCTGCGGGGCCATTCTTGCAGAAAATGGCGGGCCGTTTAAAGCAGGGGAGACCTGGTGCTTAGAGCTTCTGCATGAGCACAAACTGGCGTACAGGAAGTGCACAACGCAAGCGGCAAAGCTGCCCAAAGATTGGGAACTCAAAGGCTTGAGATTGGCACTACAGGTGTGATTCAACTGTACGTGAAAGCGAAATTACCATTTGTCGTTGATTCTAGTCGCACATTGTCCAAATGGGTGTGCCACAGCAAGTGCTGAGTGTATTTACTGCATCCATCTGAAACCATCGGTTGCTGCAGATGGTATTCCTAGTGCACATCTACTCTATTCCACCGTGTTTGGTGGTGAACTCAGACCAGCCTGGCGTCAGATTGACTCCTGCTCCCGACTACCAGTGGGCAGAAAAGGGAGCCAAGGATGTTTCGACTAATGGCTACGGAGAGAAGCGGCAGATTACAGTGACTCCATCTTCTAGTGCCGCTGGCGACAATCTGCCAATGCAGGTGTGCATGTTGCTCCCCATCAATGAATGATCAGCACTTTCCACTGGGTCAAGCCATGGTGACATGTATGTAACTGTGCAGGTGATTCTTCAAGGAACAACAAAGCGAGCACTGCCTTCACAAGAGCTGATAAGTGGCATACGATTCCCCGGGTGGCTGTGGTCATACACACAAAACCACTGGTCGAACGTGCAAGAACAGATGAGTTTCATCAGGCACATCATTGCACCGTACTTCAAACGCAAGATCGCTGAACTGGGGCTGGGTGCTACACAGAAAGCCATTCACCTTATTGACTGCTGGCCAGTTCACACGAGCATCGAGTATCGGACATTTATGCAGAACGAGTATCCATGGATCTTGGTGCTGTATGTCCCGCCAAGCTGCACATCCAAGTTGCAGCCCCAGGACAAGTTCTATCAGACCCCGTTCAAGGCGGGCATGAAGACTGCCTTCATTCGCCACCAGGTCAAAGCCTACGACAGAGCACGTGAGACAGGTATGTCATGATACTGATATGGCCAAAACCTGTTGACATAGTCTCTGCTGTGGTTCATCAAGGTGATGAGAGCTTGCAGCGCATTGTGATAGTGCAGGCAATTATGCTGAATTGGCCGACTTCAAGATTTCCAAAATGAAGCCTCACCTTCCTGGCTTTCTTTATGCTGGATGGTCTGCTGTCAAGCCTGAAATGGTCAGGAGTGGGTGGGCTGCATGTGGGCTGCGTGGAGCATGGGGCGAGCGCAAAAGTGAGCTGCTGGAGCAAGCACAGCAAGCCATGCACAATGAGTCACATGAGCTGTACCCCCTCTTTCCCAAGACGGGGAAAGACAAGCTAGCAGCGCTGCCAGTTGATGCAGATGACGATGATGTGAAGGAGCCTACCATGGAGCCAGTAGCTCTGCGAGACGATGAGCCAGATCTGTCGCTCGCAGAGCAGCAGAAGCAGCTCGATGAAGAGCTTCCTGATGTCGTGCGGCATGTGCAGCAGATCATCGCTGGCCAGGAGGCGATGCCGGCGCATTCTGCTCGGAGAGCAGGTCCGCAGGGGTGCAAACGCAAGCCTCTGCACCCCCTGTTTGCTCGGGTGGCACATCGTGCACGGACTGCAGAGGCTGCAGCCCCTGACCCCGATGCAGACATGGTCAGCGAGTGAGTGTGTGTGGGTGGGTGGAGCGTCTCTGTGGCAGGGCGCATGCATGCATGCATGCACTGCATTCAATAGGGTTGGGGGTCTGGTCCAATAATTAGCGGGCTGCGGGAATGTGATAGTTGTCCATAATTGGACCGGTCCAATTTTACCGGGCCATCTTGCAAGTGGTTCAATATATTTGCGGGGATTGTGTCGCTGGTTCAATTCATTAGCGGGCTGGACTGCATTGGTCCAATACTTTGCAAGTACAATATTTAGCGGGGATACGGTACTACATGCATGTACACCCGCCTGCGGGCAGCATCAAGATGCATCACATCATAGACACACCTGCAACAACCCTGCGAAAGATATTACCAGGCGCATGTACTCTTGGATCACGCCATGGTACACCCTTGGTGCAAACTACTGTAGTAGTTTCTTCAGCAATCGGTGCACCTGCGCGTGCAAGATGTCCTATGTACGTGCGGTGATCGCAAGCCTGAGTATACGTTCTGCGCCTGCTGTACCAGTAAGCCCTCACCTCACCGCAACTGTGCCAAGTTTGTAGCGATGGAGGCCCGGGCTTTCATCTGTGGAGAGGCATCAATGCGCAGCAACATCACAACGATTGCACAGGCGACGGCACGAGCTCTCGCGTCAGCGATTGCTCACGCTGAAACATTCTGCGAGGCAAATGGCGAAGAAGACACCATGGCCTGTGCCTTTTCTCAGTCCTCTGTGGACGCCGTTGCACGCGCACAGGTGTGCATCTTGGCATTTGAGCTGTGGAAGTGGCCGAATGTGTCGTGTGTTCAATTACATGGCATGACCTGTAATGGTTGCCCGTGTACATACATATGCCACTACGTATATGCCACTACTGCAGATGGTGAGTCCATGGTGAGACGACTGGTGCTCATAAGAATAAAAATTCGCGAGCAAGAGACCCATGGGTGTACACGCCGCCGCCATGTCTGTATGTGTGCAGGCCACTGCCTTTGCCGAGGCGTTTGCGGACGCAGACACATGTGGCTGTGCCGTCGAGCAGTACATTGCGGCCGACACCTTTCAGGAGATCTTTGCGGAAGCTGCAGCCAGCGCCTATGCTGAGGCCTGTGTCAGTGCGCACCTCCCGTCTTGTCCTCTCTGACCAAGCCCAATGCCTTCTGTTGTCTTGTACTGTCCCAACATACAATTGTAGTCCGGACCAGGCCAGCAATTGTGGTCACAACTCTTTCATGCATGTCAAATAGTCGCCGACATAAATGCATTTTCCTCAGAGGAAAAAATCCGGCCGTGGGGCCCTTTCTCTGTTGTCGCTTCACCATGCCGCTTTCGTGAGTCGACCTCTACCAGGTGACAGAGCGCTCATCAGTGTGGGATGTTGTCTGCATGGACATTGTTCTGGTCCCCACACAATAGCTTCTTAGTGTAAGCTCGCATCGGTATACAAGAACGTGTGCCCCGGGTCCATCCCATCCATGGCCACACAGGCACCGTGACTGCCTCTCCAGAGCTACAGCTTCCTGTTACCTAACCACCGTGCTCAACTGTTTGATGCACTGACGCGCCCTGCGAGAGCTATGTTCGTAGTAGCGGCCGATCCACTTTGAAGTCAAGTTGCTGATTTTGTGGTAGCATCACTTTCTGACCGTTTGCTGCAGCCGGGCGGGGCTCTGACTTTGATCGCGACTTTGAGCGCAATGTTATGGAGAGCATGGTGACAGCAACAGCCCAAGTCATCGTCTTCGCCGTCTCGGAGGCCGTTGAAAACGGTGAAGAGTGTGCTATCGAGCTGCTGCCCTGCGCTACCGTCGATCAGTGCGCCCGCGCGAACCGCCCCTGCCGCGGCCCCGGCATCGACGGCGTGATTCCATGCTGCGACGTCAACTACCACTGCGTGCGCCGGACGGACACCGAGTCGCGCTGCCGGCTGCGTGACCAGCCCGTGCCAGCCTTCTACGATGGTCGCCCCGACAGCGTCCGCGTCTGCCCCGACGTGATCATTGCGGACCTCGAGGCCATCTAAATCACAGTCCACGCTTAACTGATTTATGCTGACTTTCCCTGAACGATGAAGGCGTCTTAAATAGAGGCACATGTGGCACTGATGCGTCCTGTCAGAGGAAAGAGCAAGTGTTGCATGAGCCCAGTGCACATTGGGGTGCGGTCCTCGAGGTAGCTATATATAGATCAAGACAGTGTAGGATTAGTTCATTAACTGCTGCGCCAAGGCCGCAGTATGGTTCCTAGCAATGCAGTGTCCACGGCCATGCTGTTGTGAGTTGATGCCGGGCCCTAGCTATAGGCATGCTGCGGCTCTTATGTGTCTGCATGCATGAGCAGAGGATGCACCTCCATGTGGCGCCACTGCAGCTGCGTTGCTAGTGCCTTTAAGGGCTTCTATCAGTATTACAGGGCTTCTATCAGTATTACATTGCGGGTTTTAATACGCATGGGTTTTGATACGCATGAGCAGGGCATTTAGATGCTCCGGCATGCAGGACTTTTGCTTGTGGCTTGATGTGCCCCGCTGGGTAGAGTTGAAGTTCAACTTGAAGCCCGTTCCTGTACTGACGAACATGCATGTGGCAGGTTCGGACAATTTGCAGTAGCTTTTCGTAGCATCTAGTTCATAACTGCTCAGTCAAGGCATAGATTTTGAGGTAAAAGTATGTCAGGAGCGTGACATTTCGACGTGCACCTGTCCCAGGCAGTCGATTTTCCCAGAAGGTTGTAAACTTTGACTGACCGTGCACGGGACAAATCAACAGTGTATACATGTTACATGGAGATGAACGCACGAGCCTGGCAGTGACGGCAACAGCTGGGAGGATGACCAAACCCCTACAGGCGACCAAAAGCCCGCAAGCAGGCAGCAACAGTCCCAGGCGAAAGGCTGAACGCACCGGCACAAATGACAATATCGCACCCTCGCAACAACAAGAATCAACTGTGTAATATTATGCATCTGCAGCTGGCCTGCCTTGTACATCCTTAATCAGGAATATCCAATTTGATGCCAGTGCGCCGTGGCAGCTTGCAATCGAACCTGAGGTACAAAATGGAATATTGCCTACTTTCCTCTTCGTGTCAATGTCAGTCCTGTCTTTCACCCATGCACACGATTCCACTCAAGGAAACTGAGGAATCCGACGTAGCCGCTGAGCGCGACCGGCATGTCATTGCTCCCATTGTAAGATGCAGATTCGCTGCTTGACTCGCCTCTCAAGATGTCCCAGTTGCAGGGGCCGCATGCGCAGTCGCAGCCACGTGCACCAGTTCGAACGCTTTGGTACGAATCGTGTCCGGGGAGGGACTGCCCTCCGATTGCAAGTTTGCAGTGCCAGATTTAGAATTTGTAGTGCCAGATCTAGAACTTGTAGTGCCAGAATTTGTGCACAGTGCCCCGCGTATGTTACAAGTGTAAGCAGTGGCCAAGAACATTGCAACGGGCTCAAGCTTTGAGTTTAGTGGGTCTGCACGTGCGTGTGTGTGTGTGTGTGTGTGCGTGTGTGTGATAACAGAGTCGTTATGCGCTAGTCATTTTAGTGGCACATCCGACGCACTACGTAGTATACCTCACAACTCAGCAACCGCGCGGATTCTGCCCGCCACGGCTGCCTTTCCAGACACACCAGTCATGATCCGCAAGCCCATTCTGAACAACAGCGCGTTACCTCTACACCAACCTATACTCAGTTCTCTTTTCACGTTGGTGATGTACTGCGCCCGATCCTGTATACCACACTCGACAGCAATATCAGCCAGATACTTCAGATGCGACAATGCACCCTTGCACAATCTGCCGAATGTCTCATGCGACGACGCAACAAAATCGTATGCATGCGGATTATAGCGACGATAGGCAGCCACCTTGTGCCTATCGCGCACCGCCGCCGCAGCACCATCCCCACGGGCTGCCGCTCTGCGATACGTCTGCGCCACAGGGTCAATCACAGACACATCCGCAATGCGGACCTCACCGCTGGGCGGAACATACAAGATATCCCCGAATTTTTCCGCCTCCGGCACCACACCTGAGGCCGGCTCGGCATCATCCACCTCCTCTGCCTGTGGAGCCTGCCCGCTGCGGGACTCACCCACCAAAATCTTTCCTTTTTCAGCCGTTGTCACCGACTGGTTGAATTGCGCGTGGGATCGGTGTGTTTGACCTTTCTGGAGCACTCGAATGTCGTGCTGCCTAACC
>JALKAD010000050.1:153326-166780 GCA_024500015.1 Ulva compressa | reverse complement strand
CTGAGGTGCGACGGTCATGGAAACGCAGCTGGTCAGCATAGCACAGACGTTATACGCAGTATATGTTGGGAAGTGTGAATCGAAGTGTGCGGTTGGCGTGTGTGGCTGCCTTGGCCGGGCGAGTGCACCGTCGCAACGCGGGGCACCCAATGTTCAACCTGTTAACGTTCAAGCTGCAGCAAACACACCTGCAGGATTCAGATTCCAGGAAGAACGGAGCATAAGCTTGATCTTGGACGGGGAGTGAGTTTTTGCAGTCGATCGCGCTGAACGTGATTCGGCTCCACGGCATCTACGCCGTTGAGAAGGCCAGATCGGTCGAACTGCGCATGCAGCCTCACATGCAAAGCATCAACTCTGATCCCAAATTGCAGTATCCCGTTGCAAGGCAGTGAGGTTGCCACACGTGTGTGCGGAGGATCAGGAATGAGGGAAGGATTGGGAGCCATGGTCAGCTCTGTCGCAAACTTCGCGATGACGGAAGGAGAAAACTCAGATAGCCAGTGGCTTACAACGGCAAAACCTTCCTAAATCGAATGTAAGGGCCTGCAGGGCACGCGAAATTGCGGCTTGCTGTTTATCAACAAATGTACAGCTGTTGCGCAAGGCTTGAAGTGTTTCAGCTGCACGAGCGCAGATATCGCGATGGCATGAGCACCACAGGCCTGGAAACACTGTTGTTACTGCCTACCTGCGTCGCTCTCAATGATAATTCTCCAAATGGCAATGCTGATTCTCCATGCTGCATGCCACGAATTTGACACGGCCGCGGGGCTTAAAATGTGCGGATTCACGGCGCCGGTCAGGCAGTCGCTGCATGCATGAATGACGACAAGTGCAGATGGCTAGCTCGCCATCGCGTCAATTGACTAAATGTCTGTGCGAACGCGAGGCCAATCTTCACAGACGGTGCGATCTGCCGTGCGCGTTTGAACACGCCCAAACATTTCTCGTGCAACAGCTCATCTGAGCACCGGTCTGAGCACCGGCCGACACTGCATTGCAAGTGCACGTGAATTCAATTCCAAGCTGCTGGATTCATATGGAGCCTTTTGCACGTGAAAAATTGTGCACGCCGGCGGCGGCCGACCCCTTTTCACAACTTGAAGGCGCAGTTCGGAATCACTCCGAAGTCTAGCGGTATGCATCAGCATACCGGAGGCTGATGCAGAAAGCGCTGACTGTACAGCTCGCGCATTCCAGCCAGCTTCGCGGGCGTGCCACAATGCTTCGCAGGACGACCACCACTCATCCGCCGCGCCGGCCAGTGAAGTATCGTCTTTGCATTCGAGATGAGCGAACCTCATCCAGATGATACAACCGTATGCATAGCGAGTTGTGATTAACAACAGAGGGCAGTGTCTGAGCTTGCTTTGCTGCAGCCTCTGGTACCTTGTCCAGACGCATGTTCGTGCAAATTCCCATGTGTGACTGTCCTCGTCCACCACTCCCTGCAGGGGTATCGCCAAAAAGGTCCTTGCGGCGCGTCTCCGTTCAAGTTGCGCAGCTGGTCCGCTGGGCTGGCGGTGCTGCCTGGCCACACAGTCCGATCGGATAGTTTTTCGGCGGCCACTTGCCTGCCTGCGGCTTCCCGCACTGAGCCCTGGACCGGCGCGTGCGCGGAAGCGGCGCGGGCAGGGATGCGGGGTATCCGATGGGCCACGGTCGGGCGTCCCTTCTGGGCCTCCATATGCATGCGAGGGCCGATGCTTCCCGCGACGTGGGGTGGCTGCAGCTGGAATGGGATTTGTTGGAGCTGGCATGCGAGTACTAGTTCTCCGGGTTGGGTGCTGTGGTAACGTTCCGGTGTCAGAGGGTGGCCACAGGGGGTAGCCCCTTGAGGCTGAGTGTGGCTGGGTTGTGTGTAAATGTAAGTGTAAATTGAACTTGCCGCAGCCGATTAGGCCATTGACATCTCCGGCGAACCGGGACCCAGGAGCCGAGGCAACAGACCAGTCAACATGCAAAGAGACAGTCCATCACAAGACCCAAGGCCATTCTCCGTACGAGCAAATGCCAGAACGAACTAGCGCCGGCACGAAAGCAAACACACATACACTCACAAAAACAACGCAGGAACCGAGTGCAGCACCACGCAGTGTCACACAGTCCTCGCGCACATCAAAGACTGGGTGGCTGGGCTGTGTGTGGCCGTGGCCATGAGTGCTGGAGCGTGGTGTTGCCGGGTGCAGTGCATGCGCATGGGTGTGGCGGGAATGACGTGATGGTGTGCTTTGGTGTGTGATTGTTGCAGTGGATAGTTGCTTGTGGGTCCCTGCATACTGCTGCCTGCTGCCGGCCGCTTCCTGGGAGTCGGTTCCGTGTTTGCTGGGCATTGCCCTCGCTGCTGGACTGCACCGGTACCGCCAGAGCGGATATCTCCGCGCAACACCTTTAGGGCAGATCTGAAGCTAGCATGCTGTGCATTGCACACCTTGGAGGCGTACCACAAGGTACGTCAACCGGTTGATGTACTAGTCGTTGTTGAGAGAAGCTGTCTAGTCTAGTGCTGAGTGGGTAGTGCGAGTGGCTAATGCATGACGTACCAGTCCATGCTAGTTGATGATCAGAGTTGTGATTCCGGGACGTTGAATGTATATAGTCTAGCTGTGGTTGGTGAGCACCATCGAGTGCTCACTGACTTCCCGGTTTCATGACAGGTGTGTTTGCTGGCTCACTGCATGTCAATGTCGCACTTCTGTGTAATATCATCGAGTGCTCACTGACTACCCGGTTTCATGACAGTCGTGGATGCAGCCGGGGGCCTGAGGGTAGTACTAGCCTATCCTACTGAGTGATAGCACGGGCACGTGCACATGTGCATGGTCAGATGCGTTTACCATCTGGAAGTTACACTTCGGGCTCCGTGCGCTCAGGCTAATGGTTTGGTGTTGCTGGCAACTTTGTGCCCCACCGTGGAGAAGCATGTGGATATCGTGCCAGCAAGAGCTCCAGCATTCGTGTGCCGACTAGCAGCTCTGCGCTCGCCAGCTTACCAACTATGAATACCATCACCCCGGACGGTGCGAAGTCCATCCAAAATGTAAAACGGGCGACTGACTGATTTTTCAGCTTATGCAGCACTTTTGCTTGGTGCACCGGCAAGTCCCGTAGGCCCAGACCGCGGCCGGCGCCGGCGGGTCAATAGTACTCCGGACTGATAGGTTCCGGGCCCTCGTAGCTGGCCACCCCCTCGCGTCTATATGTCATCCAGCAGCAAACTGGGTCACATGGTGTACAGAAAAGGGGAAGCTACCCTTCGAAGAAATCTGCTGTCAGCCTGCAGCCTGAGGGCTCCAATGATGTCCAAGTCTCTCGTAGCCACACTGGTGTCGAGCAGCTGGTTTTCGGCCCCCACACCACTCTGGCCATCCTCATCTCATCATCCTTAAGCCGGTGATACCCATCACTCCGATCTGACACTATGCTCACCATCACAGTGGCATCAAGCGTAAGGACTCCGTTCTACCGCACATGCATGCGGTAGCTACAGCCGTCTGATGACATCTGACTCTGCAAAGAGAGGCGTGCTGTAATGGCGGTAGTGGGATGTGCTGTAACAGAAAAGTCTTTAAGTTCTTTTGATTATCACTTGCGTGTGCACGCTTAGCAACTTGTCTTGGACGCACCACGTGCACCTGTTCGATTGCACGATCGATGGACTGGAGTCCGCCATGTCGGCCAGGATATGCCATGGATTTGCCGGCATGCCAAATGCGTCTGCAGTGACTACTAGCGCGAGACGCGCCAGTGGCTCAGCAGATCAGGCTGGTGCGTTGAAAGGATCACCGAATAGGGCAGAACAGCACCTTCGATCTCGACTCGTCTGCAGAACACTCCCAGGGTAGACCTGCTGATGAGCCTGCAGCTCGTGACACTCACACCAATCACATCTGGGTCCTCTCTGTAGCCACCATAGAAAAAGTAGTCATCGTCACGGGGGTCCACTTCCCCAAACCGCTCTGGCAGAAAACACTCATCTAAACGCTCTTCGTCGCCTCTGCAGTCGACCTCTGTGGCCCATACGGTGTACAGCGCGTCGTCAATGCCATATTCATTGTACTCAACCCGCGCAGAAGAAGCGCCGTCGGTCTGGTACACGCCTCCAAACGGGAAGCCCAGCTGCCGGCAGATGACTTGAGATGCGATGGCAAACGAGGCCGATGAATGGCCGAAGCGACCAGCACAGACGCGGCCCCACTGGCCGTCATGGAAGATCTCCACGCCGCCAAAGTGGGCAAGGTCGCATGATGCCGTGCTGATGCTGGCGTTGTCAACGTTATCAGAAATGTCAACCAGGCGGATGTCTCCTTCAGACGGCGCGGCGGTGTCGGCTGAACACCCTGCACATGTGCGCTCGCAGTCGATGAGAGCATATATATACCGTGCACGTGCAAGCGCTGTGTGTTACACTGACACATATCGAAGCTACAGTATCGCTGAGGGAAGAGCTGTGCGATTTCTTTTGATTTATTGCGATTGGGTGTTGGGAATCCGGTGCAACAACCTGATAATCGATGCAGGTTCGTTAAACTTCTGTTGACAATTGCAATTGGCGCTGTGCAATTGGCGCTGTGCAATTGACGCTGTGCAATTGGCAGTCCGCAATTGCGATGGTGACGGCTCCACCTCCTCAGGAATGTTCAGTTGCATACACCGCTTCGAGGCATTCTCACCTGAGGGTGTTGAGCAGAAGAGGAACGTGTCCACGTAGTCGCGTATGTCCCCAAACTCAAACACTCCGGTGGGATTCAGCTCACAGTCCGCTAGAGAGTCTTCATCACCATCGCACTCAATGTCGCCAATGGTGATATCAAAGCTGCGGGAGTCATTAGTGTTCAACGGCAGCAGCGAGAACCTGCCCGCAACAAGTTCTGCGCCCCCCGTATACCCAAGCGACCGGCAAACGACCTGGGCGACGCTTGGATCCAGGAAACGTTCTTGCAGGCCATCGCTTGACGCTGTTATCCTGCTGAATGCATGCCCGTCAAAGACCTCCAAGCGGCCGTACGCCCATGCTCCGTCTGGATCTGACTGGCCGTCCCGGAGCCTGGCCGCACCTCGGTTCGCAGCTGCACGTGTGTGGGCAATGAGCATGCACAGTGACATGCCGAACTGCAATGAGCATGCGCAGTGACATGCTGAACTGCAATCAGCATGCGCAGTGACATGTCGAACTTGCAGACGCAGCAGCTAGCCACACATCCGTTGCAGCTGAAGATGCCGGAGCTAGGCTTCGCAGCACTGGGCATCAGGCACAGGCTGTATACAATCATGTATCAACGTCATGGCAATCCATGCCCTGGCGTTGCGATAAGGCGTCAGGTGATGTTGGAGAGATAGGGCGCACATGGAGGCAAGCTGCCACCGGAACAGACTAATTGATGGGTGTTGCGGCACATGCTGGTGTCCCCAAACCTAACTGGGCCACACTCTGCCAGGGTTTGCTCCGTCCCGTTGCAGACAATGCTCGGAAGCCAGGGTGGCGCCACATTGTAAGTGTCTGGGAAGGCGCCACGAGCAGTGATCTCACGGGAGAATCCACCTTCGAAACCCAGCTGCCGGCAAGCCACATCCGCAGCACTCTGCAACCAGTTGAGGAATACTCATTCTCCTTGCAATTTGCGGGAACCCTATTCATTCAAATCATCCAGCTGTATATCGGTTTCCTGAAGCCGCGGCATCCAGCGGGCAGGCCGCGAGTGCACATGCCGCAACACGCGCACGATGCTACAGATCACACTGTGTTACACAGTGATAGATCTAGGACACAGCAGCGCGGAGGCACCAGACCAGGCAACACGCACACAGACAGACAGGCCACCGCAAGCACCAAGGCTACTCGAGATCCCCGCACAAGCATATGCCATAACGAATGTGTTCGAACTAGCACACACACACACACACACACACACACACACACACACACACACACACACACACACACACACACACACACACACACACACACACACACACACACACGTATCACAAAGCGGCAGCCCGTGGGGATTGGTGGCGCTGCGGCGGCGGTGCGCGATAAGCACAAGGCAGCTGCTTATCGTCGCTATAATCCGCATGCGTACGATTTTGTTGCGTTGTCGCATGAGACATTCGGCAGGTTGAGCAAGGGTGCACTGTCGCATCTGAAGTATCTCGCTGATATTGCTGTCGAGTGTGGTATACAGGATCGGGCGCAGTACATCACCAATGTGAAAAGAGAACTGAGTGTAGGTTTGTGTATAGAGGCAACGCGCTGTTGTTCAGAATGGGCTTGCAGATCATGACTGGTGTGTCTGGAAAGGCAGCCGTGGCGGGCAGAATCCGCCCGGTTGCTGAGTTGTGAGGTAGTGCGTCGGATGTGCCACTGGCATGACTAGCGCATAACGACTCTGTAACCACACACACACACACGTATCGCAAAGCGGCAGCCCGTGGGGATGGCGCTGCGGCGGCGGTGCGCGATAAGCACAAGGCGGCAACTGATCGTTGCTATAATCCGCATGCGTACGATTTTGTTGCGTTGTCGCATGAGACATTCGGCAGGTTGAGCAAGGGTGCACTGTCGCATCTGAAGTATCTCGCTGATATTGCTGTCGAGTGTAGTATACAGGATCGGGCGCAGTACATCACCAATGTGAAAAGAGAACTGAGTGTAGGTTTGTGTAGAGGCAACGCTCTGTTGTTCAGAATGGGCTTGCAGATCATGACTGGTGTGTCTGGAAAGGCAGCCGTGGCGGGCAGAATCGGCCCGGTTGCTGAGTTGTGAGGTAGTGCGTCGGATGTGCCACTGGCATGACTAGCGCATACCGACTCTGTAACCACACAAACAACGCATGAACCGAGCGCAGCACCACGCAGGACCACACAGTCCACGCGCACACCAAACACAGTCAGCATGCTCCGGGCCCACTGGCAGTCTACACGGGCGCGCAGCCGCGGGCTACGGCCATCTCCGATCAGATCAAACTGTGCAAATGGCTTGCAAAGTTTGCAATGCAAACGGTAGCTGCAGGTGCCGAATGGTCTATCTGCTAGTGTCTGATTGCCCATGATCTGTGCGACAACTCCACGCAGGCCCGCATCTGACCGCTCTGTCGATAATTTTGCACTGCCGTCACGGTGTTGTCTGTAATTTTTCAAATCCAAGTCCAGCTATAGCGCATGGTGTGAGAACAGCGAGTCCGAGCACACATTTTCGAAGGCGCCAAGCGAGCTGCGTCTGGCGGGAAGATCGCCGCAGATGGTGCCCCATGCCCCTGCATGAAAAATCTCCATGACGCCCGTGCCAGGAGCTTCAAGGTCGCTGCTTCCAGTGGGTGATATCAATCGCAAATCACCTTCTTTTCCTGCATACAGGTGGCTGAACGAGTCACTGTGACATGCATATATATACATCGGTCGATGTCCATGGCAAAAATCACTCTGTCAACACAGCGCAGCAAACAATGAGGTCAAAACGCACTTGAACACAATCTGGAGACCTATAAAGAAGTTAAGCACGTGCCAGCCTAGGGTCAACACAAATGATAATGCAAGGCATGGTGTTGCACTAGCCAGCCTCCAATCTACATAACAGTGCCAGTACAGAGGCTTTGCAAGATGCATGGCTTGCAGAGTATGCTCCCTTAAGCTTGCACTGATGCACTCTGCGTGATGCTGACAGTTGGCTATCGCGTACTGTGAAGCACAGATTGGAAATTGCTACCTCCCTGGCCATGGATGACGGCACCCATGAACCCAGAGTGAATGCACAAGTCTGCGCACCTTCCGCAGGGTCACCAACGCATGCGATCCTCAGCCCTGCTGAAGCCCCCAGACACTCTCGGCTGGCGATAGTGACAGTGGTTTGGCGAATGTCTGTGTCGGGGTCTGGGCCACACTCCAGCAGGTTTGCCTCTGTGCCATTGCATCCGGGGGCCGTGACGGCGACCTCCGAGAACACGAGGGTGCCGTCCGTGGGAGCAAAGGACCCCGCCTGAAAACTATTGGCCGTGCCGGAGCTGTAGCCCAGCTGCCGGCACACAACTACGGCGTCCGGTGAGCCGAAGCTTGCCGCGCATATCTGCGACCATGAGCCCTCAAAAAAGATTTCTGGCCGTCCAAGCTGCCAGTTCCTTACAGTGGACTGCGCGACCAGCCTGACGTCGCCCTCCTCTGCATACCAGTCAATGATGGTGTCAATGCTAGAATTGCATAACAGATTGGCGCTGTCTGCAAGGAGAGTGCGCTCTTCTGGCACCTTCAGGTGCATTGGACAGCCGTGGATTGATGTGTGCATGCACATAGCACGTTATGCTTGGCGTGACTGCAGTACTGGCTGCACGCGCAGCAACATGTGCACGTGTGTGCGCCGTGGCGATGCAGCTGTTTCTACATTGTGATGGCATGTCGCAGGTGCCTTGGAGCAGCGGCAAAGCGCTGGTAGCCACAACGGAACACCGGATGCTCAGACAGTGTCTGCAGGCAAAAACTGGTGCTGTAGTACTAGGACGGTTCTAAGTCACCATGATCGATGTCCTATCCTACTATCGGTGGCCAGGAGGGCCATAATCCTCCTGGCCACCATTGACTTTTGAGGGCGTGGTCGCAACGAGACTAAGTGAGGTGTATGGAATCCCACCAGCACCTGGCGCAGCCACTGCTTCCTGCGCAGCACCAACAGGGAACTGGCGGCAAGCAACGGCAAACCGCACGCGTGGGTCGTCCCGGTCCCTGCATGTGAAGGCGTCGTCCAGGAAGCCATCGCCAAGGTAGCACTCGAGCACATCATCCTCTGGCCCGTGGCAAACCACATCATCTAGCCACACCCGAACGAACGGCTCTGTCACCTCCTCCCGCTGCAGAATCGGCTCGGCCTTTCCGAAAGGGTCAAAAGCAAGCACCGGCGGTGGCACAGGAGTCTTGCTCTGGATGTCCATGACGGTGCCGTGGGGGAAGCCCAGCTGGCGGCAGATGACGTCAGCGGCGAGAAAGTCATCGACGCTGTTGAGGTTGTTGTCTCTCTCGTTTCCGACGCAGATAGTCCCCCACTCGCCGTTGTGGAACACCTCAACAAAGCCAGTGTGGATGGGGTCGCACATAGTTCCAAAGCCTCCCCGCAAGCGTACAGCGCCCTCCTCTGGCAACATGCCCTCCATGCAGTCTGTATGAACCAGGCTCTCAAAAGGTTCAGAACACAAGCCTTGCGCTCAGCCACGCTTGGTGCAGTCTGGATGCATGCATGGCTGCTTCATGCTACCATGTGACTGTGAGAAGACGACAGCGTGTGCGAAACAGTACCATGTGGCATTAGAGCACACAGCGACAATGCTCTGCATGCCAACACCTTGAATACCATGCGGGGAACTGCAACAACACGACGTATAACCAGTTATAGATACACCTTAGCCACTGCACTGTATGACTGCAATTGCATGACAACCATTTGCAAAACCACAAGTCACATGCATCAAAAGGAAACCTATTTTCGAGAGGACCTGCAATCTCACCTGCAGCTGCGGTAGAGTTGGCACAGGCGAGGACTGTTGCGTCTGTGAAATTGCTTTGAGACACAATACATGCGCGCGCTTGATCGAGGCTGGAGGTGCACTGCAGCAGAGATGTCTCAGTGCCATTGCAGTCCACCGTTGCTGTGCCCACAGGGATGTCTGCTACCAGCACCTGCAGGCCGGCTGACCATCACATCGCTTCATGCCTGCAGTTCTCAACTGCAGTAGGCAGTGCAGTTTGCACTTGAAGATGCCACAGTTCTACGCCATACTGTGGCCCATGGTATGCATCATGATCCACATCATGACACCCAGTACGATACACAGACCAAGAGCAGTTTTCTTATTCCGTGCTTTCTTCAATCGGTGCTGCACAGCGCTGGGGCGATGATCTATTATAGCGTAACACACAGACCAAGAGTACTAAGATCCAGAAGGCTACATGTGCGCATGCTCGTTGGTCACATCGGACGGGTGGGTGTGTGCGTATTTAGACTACATACAACAGCCTGACTGCGGCTGGGGGACCGCTACGTCAGCTCGTCACCATTACTGATGCCCCCGGCAGCGCACATGAAATTCGTGGTATAGTGTCTAAATACCAGAATCATCACACTGATGCCCCCGGCAGCGCACATGATTTACGCCTCCTCCTGAGAAAGGCTGCCGGAACTCAAGTGAAGCGCCGCCGTCATACCCAACGGCCCTGCACGCCACCTGTGCAGCGTCTGGAGTAAAACCTGTCGCGTCACACACGCTACTCCAGAAGCCCCTGACGAATATCTCCAGGCGGCCGTATGCGAAGGCTTCCCGTTCCTCGCCATCCATCAATCGCAGGTGGCCCTCCTCGCCTGCACAGGTTGAAGTTGCAAGCGGTGCAAAACAGTCTGCAACGCCAATAGAAACGTACTGTACATGCATGCTGTGATAGGTCATTGATCTTCGTCGACTGACATGCCGGTTCATTGACAAGGACCACTGGCATCGGGAGCCAAACCCGGGACTTGGCATATGTCACTAGTAGACTCACTACTTCATGCAACACTGATGACAACCACACGTTGTCCCTCTTGTCTGTAAGATTGCGATCGAAGAATGCTCGTTTCATAGACGTTCCAGGGAAGTTTTGACCGCTACCAACGAGCTAGTGTGCCCTCGTGCTGAACTGCTCATCGCATCGCACCCATCATTGCACAATGCATCATGGAAAGAACATGAAAGAGCAGCACTTTGCGTAGAGTCCCTGTTGAAGCAGTGAACTGCCACGCCCTCAGTAGCTGAACATGACGTTGTCTGAAGGCCCAGGCCCGGTCCTGGGCAGTCCGCGATGCCCTCTTCTTCACCGGTGCATTCTGCACCAGCCAGGAGGACTGGGATCCTCCGCTGAGCAGCAGCAGCGGTGCCCTGCGGGTGTGTGAGAGGTCATTGTGCGGCTGCAAAGCCTGCGTTTGAGCACGGCGCATTTGCAAGTCAGCGGTGCGGCATGAGAGACACAGTCCCATGCATGCGAACTTGTTGGAGTGCATGCACGTGCGTGCCCGTAATGCACAACAGTCCCAATCTCAACGCTGCTGGCCATGCACAAGGCGTAAATGTGTGGCGATCAGACTGGGGTTCCTCACAAAATATTTTTTATAACAATGATAGACGATGTCAACTAGGAACACCGGCTTGTTGGAGTTTCCCACATGCTTGGAACCCACGCAGCAATGCGGACTGAGTGCATCTTGAACAGGTGTGACTCTACAACTTGCAGAGGAAAATCTGCTATGCCTGATGAAGTCCTAGACTGCTTTGCGGTAGTTGCGAAAACTCGCGCATGCCTCGTGGACGCAATCAGGCACGGCCTGCTATGCCAGTGATAATGGTTTGTCACCATATACAGTGCCATAACAAACAGATCGCCCGGCGCAAGCTGCGGACAGTGGCGACTCCACTGGCGAGCAGTCACTACTCTCAACTGGGCCGACGTATCTCCTTCAGTGCACTTCGGACTTTCACGTGCACCAAGCCAATGCAGTACTTGAGCGAGAACCACACCACTGCCTGGAATACTATACTCATGGTGGACAGCGGATTTCTGTTATGTCTATTAATACTACTATGTCTACTAAATATTATCTATATATTTCTATTATTTACAGCAACCAGAGCACACGCCAGTGCCGAAGATAGCCCCGCGTTGTTCTAGTAAGGGGATCGCACAGGTATGCCTGTTTTGACACCTCCAGTAAATCCCAGCTGCCGACAGGCGACGGTTGCGGCAGGCTCGGAGAATACGACAGGGTTCCTGCTGCGAGTGGGCGCAAGGCCGGTGCGGTCGCACACTGAACCCCATCCACCATCACCAAAGATCTCTAGAAAGCCGAACCGCGATGTCCCGTCCGAAGAGGCTTCCCCACCAGTCAGGCGCACAGCGCCACCATCTGCAGCCACATGCTCTTCTAAAGCGGTGCACTGGCCTGGCCGCAGCACCAAAATAGCATCATGGTCAGCTCGCATGAGACGCTGCTTTTGTAGCTCACTGCAAAGTGCTCCATGCGCTGCCTAGAAAAAACGTCGGCGGACATGCGCTGAGTAAGGACGTGCAACATATGCTACGAGATAGACACATCACTCGCAGCCTCGTAACAAAAGGATGTGGAACGCTGTATGAAATAGCAATACCTGCGGCATTCAGTGTGCCGCATGCCACAAAAGCAGGCGCGCTGCCGGCCGGGTCACAGATCGCCAGTAGCGGCTCGTATGAGTAGTCCTGTACGGCCTCCCCTATGAAGCCTGGGCACTCCAGAAGCCTGCCTTCTGTGCCATTGCAGTTCAGGTTCTCAAGGACAAACGGAGCCCGGTCAGCCTGCATCATGATTGCACCGGTGGTCTTTTCTCCGTTCTTGCACACCACATCACATTTCTCCGTTCTTGCACAGCAACTTGAATTGAATGCAGTTCTGCGTGCCTGTGCATCACTAGAGGCTTTCTATCAACCTTTGCCAGCAATCAACAAAGCATCACTTGTCTCAGTAGAAAGTTAAATGATATACGGGAAGCGTTGTAAGCGTTGTGTAATTCGCTAGCAATAACATGTATGAGCCCATGGGAGCCGGCACACCACCACACCGACGTATGAAGCATGTCGCTTTCAACGTGATTGTGTGCATGTGTGTGCTACAGCGGACTCATGTCGCCGCCGCTGCTGCCCTGTCATGCCAGTGATACCGTGCCTGTCATTGCTGAACGCAGCAGCGTTTTTAATGCCAACTACAAATGCAATGCATGAGCTGGCACCAGTGCCCAAGACAGTGCAATCAACGGCAATTACCCAGCTGTCGCAGCTGTAATCCTGAAGAAACAGAAATTCGCTGACAGTGACGGTGTAACTTGCGTTGAACATCGGCACCACGAACATGAATTTCTGCTGGTGCCATGGTTTGGAGTTTCCAACCATGCCGTTTGTTTTCTCATCTATGCGACTCTGGGCGGAGAACGCTGTCAGAAGCAGCAAATTCAGTCCCGTACTCAGTAGCAAAGCCCTGTAGTGCAAGGGACACATACAAGCTTCTGACTCCGGGACGGCACATGCATGCAACGGAAAAAGGGCGCACGTCTGCAAGTGGGAGCGAGCTGCTCCCAATGAACTCGTCGGGCAGCGCAGTGCCACCACGGTAACCAAGCTGGCGGCATGCGACCGCAGCGTCCACAGGGTCGAAGCGATTCGAGCAGACAGCCCCGAACGCCCCGCCCAGAAAGACCTGGAGGCTGCCGGTGACAAAGCCATTGATGTCGACCCGATCAGCAAGCTTGAGCGCTCCTTCTTGCACTACAGCAACTCCCTGTGTGTTACCGTTGCCCTCTCATCACCGCAGAATACATCTGTTGGGAGTACCTCTGTGGGGCGCCATGCGCAGATAGCAGTGGCAGATCTGATGCTGTGCAGTACTAGTGCTATACATCTGTCACCCTGTCGTA
>JALKAD010000050.1:120498-140799 GCA_024500015.1 Ulva compressa | reverse complement strand
AATGAATAGACGTTGTAACACCACGATGCAGATCTGAATAGTGGTCTGGATATTGCAGACCTTTATGGTATGGCCAAAGGCGAAGCATATAACGACTGTCAACTGTCCATAGCCGCTGTCCATCGACAGATGCTACTGTAACCGGCACAAGCTTCCAATATAATCTTTCAATCTATGTTTTTCCGATATAGACTCTGTTGCGGCGCTGCCAGCACTGATCGGCACGCGTGTCGCTCCACGTTAGCAGCCTGGAAGCCGCCGGTCACTGGAGCGACTGAGCTCCTCCAGAGCTCCTCATTGCTCTGAGCTATTCATCTTCGCTAGATCGTACGGTGGTGGCCAGTGCGTACAGCGGGCTGTTTGCTAGCGCTGGCTACCGTTGTTGCGTGGCCGCGGAGATTGTCAGCTGCTTTGCATCCTCTCTGCAAGCGGTCAGGTGATGCACATCCCATCTATTTAATTACTGTATTCCTTTCCAGTAAGGGGCTGCTCCTGATGTCAGCCGTCAATCTGGTACCGGCACATGTGTTAACCGTAGTTGAGCGGCACGCAAAATCCAGTCCCTAGCGGGCCAGACTGGCTTGACCACTCCTCATATCTGCCCCCCTTCTTTGTTTCACTTGGGATAGTCGGGGATGCCAAAGCGCCAAGTCGTTCGGTCTCGGGATGTGCCATAGGATGTTGCTTATCCAGCGAGCCTGTGCGCTGCTTTGCAACAAAGCCATTCCGCACACGGTCCATCGAATCTCTTCTCAGATAAATGTATCCTTGGATGTTCCTACGACCTGGTGCCTGCAACCATCCTGCCCTCGAAGTCCCTTCCGCGGTACTCGGGGAAAGGTCAGTCCAGTTCCCGCGCAGAGGTAGGTTCATTGTCCCAAAGAATGCCCACACAGGTCACAATCTTTGTCACATTGCCTCTGGCGTGACCATGCGATCGGGGCGTGTATGCCAGTGGGAAAGTCCCGCTCGTTAAAGGGCTCGAAAGTGCACTTGCGAGCCATCCGCCCAGCGCTTGTCCAGCCTCGTCCGTCAACGGAGCCTCTTACGCGTACAAGCACATGATATCCAACATGCAGTCATACTGCCTCACATCTGCGAGGCGATGCGTAGGCATGTAGGTCCGAAAATGCTGTTCCCGTTGATCGCGCGCAGCTTAAACATGGTACACCATGACGTCCTCCATGCCGTCCCCGTTGATCGCGCGCAGCATGAACAGCTTGTAACGGGACGTCCTCCGTGACGGCACCCGCGGACCACCCGATGACGTCCTGGCGACGTCATCCACGGTTCATCATGGCCGTTACGTAATCCTCTTGCGAGCCGCCTATCCGGCGGCTGTGGTGACGTCACACAGACGTCCGCACTTCGCGTCACCGGCTCGTCTGCGTGACGGCAGAATGACGCCATGCCGGGACTGCCGCCATCCAGTGACGTCACTGAGACGTCACGCGACCATGGGGACTTGTCCTTAATGGCATCGTGACGGCACTTACGCGTCCGTGTGACGTCCTCAGTATAAAATTCTGCGAGGACTGGCCGAGGACGTCCTCGCAGGACTGGCAGCATCGTTGTAGTGGCAGTGGGTACAAATCGTTTTGCACTTGCTTACACAACTGGACGCATCGCCAGCATGCGCACACACTGCCTAACTGGAGTAGTAAGACCTGATTTGTTGTTGTTTCACCATGCCTCTGAAATTAGCAGCTGACCGGATCATACCAGTTATAATCGTTATACCCATCGTAGCAGATTCCGTAGCAGCATTGATCGTACTGGCAAAGCGTCCTCATAGGAAGGCACCTGCATGCATGGATGCAATCATCGGCTTGCCAGTGTACATCCGCCTCATGTTCTACAGGAGCGCATTCACGCATTTCCTTGTGGTGAGTTCAAGAGCCCTGTCACCTCGCGCTGGTAGCAGATGCTGTGATCGGGATGGGCACGATGTGCGTACAGACCAGTTGCACCCCATTGACCCAGACCAGCTATGTCCGGGTGATGGTCCGGAAGCAACCGCCATAGTACATGGCATGTACATACCCAGCTGTTGTGTGGGATTTTGTCGCTGGTTGTAATCTGCGAGACAGTGAGAGGCAACATACAGTGAACAAATGCTGTTGCGATTGCAGTTCAGGAAAGTCTTGCACGTGGCTGTTGACGGTGCTAGCCGTGCAATGCGCTCTGTCCTGTGACCTTGCAACTCAACAAGGCGGGCCGAGCTGATCCGAGCCAGCTCTGCCCGGAGAAAAACGTACCTGCCATCTATCAATCACTTGGACTGAGCGGAGTTAAAAGTATCCTATGGATAATCCAAGATGATGTGCATAATCTACGATGAAGCTTAGGAACACACAGCCAGCATGGACTCTCGTCGGACAAAGATGAGAAGGCGAACAAGATTTCCATGTGCGACGCAAGTGCACATGGACCTGTTCTGTCAGAGGAGTCAGTGTATCTGCCACGCACAGTATGGCAGAAACAATTCCGACACACACCCCAATTCCGTATCAAGGATGGACTCGTGAGGAGTGTCGTCCTCTGAGTGGACTGCAGCTGCCAGGCCCCCCATGTCCAATACGAGAGTGGATGGTCGTGCGCTCCCAGCCAGAACAGCAGCGAGAAGGCAGGTGATGCGAAACAGAGACGTAGTAGATGTTGCCATCATCAACTCAATTGGGATCTCAGATTAGCCCTGCATGCATGCGCAGTGTGTAATCTATGCGGTTGACGGCAAACTGACAAGTGCTGTAGCTTCCATACACTGTGGTGCGACGATGCGGAAAACATCGGTGCAACACAAAACAGCAGAATCATGTGTGGCCGTACATAGTTGAATATCTTGTCTCAGCAAAGCATGTGGCATGACTCGGCTAATCCTTGGAGAAGCGGTGCTGGCCATAGCGGACTAGGCCATGCGTTCCATTTTCATGGCATGTTTGATCAGCTTGTTTGCTTGATCAGCTTGTTTGATCGAGAGAACGTCATCTCTAGATGTTTGATTGCTGAAAGCTGTGTGAAAGCTGTGCTGATCTCAAAATCGAGCCGAACTGCACGTGTCCCTGATATCTTGAGCTGACGTAGCGCTGACATGTGTTACACGGAGATGAACGCAAGAGCCCGGCAGCGAGGGCAACAGCAGGAAAGCAGACAGCCAAAACCCCCGCGACAGCAGACAACAGTAACAAGCAGCAACTGTCCCGGGAGAAAAGCCACAACGAACCTACACAGCCGACGCAACCACACCCACGCATCCACACACACGCACACTCCCGCACCCCACCGCCACGACCCCCTCGCCACAGCCGCACACAGCAACCACCGGCCACACTACGTACTACCGCCCACGCTGACATGTACACCGTCGCATACAAACAGAACGAATTACAATTATAATAAAGCGGAGTTATGGGTTGGTCTGCCGTGCGCGTTGGTTGTCCGAAATTACATTGCAATGGCAGCGTCCATGATGGATGCATCGGCTCTAGGCTGTGTGCTGTGTACGCCATATGCATCGATATCGTGTGTCACTGGGGTAGGGCCTGGCCCGAAGCGCCCTGATGGCTGACCATACCCCCCCCCCCCCAGCACTCGGACGCCGGCGCTCGCAGGCAGTGACTGTGACAGCAGGTAGCCTGGGGATAGGGGCTGTGACTATGGCAGTAGGCCTACTACATAGGTGGGACTATGGGCCATGCATGCGGCCGCTGCGCACGGCCGCAGACCTACGTGACGGCATCCCGCTCCCGTGTCCGGCTGGCCTGCTCAGAAGCTAGCACGAATCCGAATGCCAGCAATCGCTTGCAAGCGGCTGGCAGCAAGTAGTAACATCAACGGTTCTCATCTGCCACAATGCACCGCTGCAACTGCACACCAGCACAGGTGGCCGGGAGAGCGCTTTTGCTGGGCCTGGCGGTCCTCGCTGACGCCCTGCCAGCGCTGACATGCCATCGCGCACAGGCCGCCACTCGTGGGCCCCTCGGAGAGTCTTGGGCGGTCCCCCTCGAGGAGCTCCGGCCTTGGCATGCAGTGCAGCCTGCCTCAGGCCCAACTGGTAAATTCAATCGAAAGAGATAAAAGTGAACCAGCATCATGCCAAAACCAATCGGCCATGCACATGGCCGCGTGCGCACCGTGTTCATAACTTGTTCATATCACCTGTCCGACAGAAGCTCTGGAAAACTCAGCTAGTGAAGAAAGGCAGAATGGTAACGGTCTGTACAAGAGGTTGCTCTTAATTGGCTCTTAATGATGGGCGCCACGCTCTTAACGCCGCTCTTAACATGGCGCATCAGGTCTGAGCTGGAATCCGCTCATCATGTTGTGACATTCGCTGTTCGCGATGCGCGAGTGTTAAGCGCGGCATTACGCGCCAATTAAGAGCCAATTCACGCTCCCCATAGAGGCGGGTAGACCATTAAGAGCGTGCTTAACAGCGCTTTAGGAGCTATCTATGAGCTATTGGCTCGTAGTTATGGGCCGTTTAGAGGCGGGCTGAGGCGCAGGCGCCTGCACCGCTACTCCATAATGATGCGGGGCTGTGCAAGTGACGCTGAACTATCGTTTAATGATGTGTGTGTTTCAGTATTTGTTTTAGTTGCGCGCAGGAGCTGAAGCGGATCGTGGCCGAGGCAGAGGATGGCTGGGTCGAGGCTGAGATGTACAGCCTCGTCCCAGCGAAACGCTGCCTGTGCCCCGATCCGCTGCAGTTCATGTGCAGCGAGTTTCAGAATGGGATCGATAGTTGGTTGTAGTGATGTCTGTTGATGCCATGCCAGTGGTGATGCGGCAGGCGCTATCGAACCTGCTAGCTTGCAGTGTCGCAGCCAACAGGTCAAACATCGCGCAAATAAATCTTCTCATCTGCACACGACAACATAATCAAACTTGGACATTGCATCGCCTGTCCACAAACCTCGTGCAGGACTTCATCCTGATCTATACTCGAGCACAGGTGGGAAAGCAGAGCAAACACAGGGAAGCGCACGACAGCAATAGTACCACAATGGAGAGCTCGAAGTTGATAGGGCTCAATCTGGGCAAAGTAATGTACTCATGGTCTGGCTGAAAACAGTTGCGCTGTGCATAGCGAAAGTCCCTGTTCACACGCTGGAAGAGTTGACCAGTGAAGTCAGGCAGCTACACTCGGTGAGCACGTAGCAGAAGCTGCATAAGAATACTGCTGAATGTAGTACTGGGAATATCCGCGGTTGCCGTACTATGGCGCATAATCCCTGCACTAAGACGTGCACATCTGCAATCAGGTGAAGCGGCCATGTACAGCCAAGGATTGGGAGCAGCAGGTAATCTCGCTATCGAAGTAACAGCGACATACCGGCATCCTGTTTTGATGTACATGTTCTGACGTTCAGCAGCAACTAGTTCGTGTTGCAGTGGCAACGCTCATGTGCATCGACGGTCAGCGAACAAGGTCCAGACTCGGAAGAAGACTGTGTATTTGAAGAGCCATGTACACAAAGTGGAGTGTAATTCTATGTTCTGCAGCTACGTCTATATAGTGCCTTGCATGCCGGTCCTGCGCAAGGACGACTGCATGCTCCAAGGATGCCTCAGTTCCGTCGACTTCCCGCGGCACTGCCGGTGCGCATATCGTCCTGGAGCGCTAGGGCGATCCCAGAAGCACATACGATCCCGCACCAGCATACATCCGATTAGCGTGGATGGCATTCGTGTCGCTATGTTCTGCGGCAGAATGTGCTTTCAAGAGGCGTACGATTGTCATCCGCAGCTAGTGACGTCGTCCAAGGGCGAACACACAGATTTTTGGATCAGCAGCATGTATATCCCAACTCGTGGATCACGCCTTGTGTTGTATGTACTGAATAACGTGTGAGCAGGTCAGCGGCGCCTCATCGTGTACACAAACAAGTCAACCTGCAGCCAGCTGTTGAACACCATCATTGCTTCGAATTCTTGTCACCTATAGAGGTCTGACCCCACTCATACACACCAGGTGATGTTTATACGCCGTGACTGTATGCTTGCAAGCATTGCTATGTACGTGCACAGCAAGCCCGCTGGTCATCGAATGCACGACATTGCAGTCGCGACCATCACACAGTCCCTCTGAACATGATACAACAAGGATTAGAACAATTTGAAACTCTATGAATGCATCTGCGGAAGTCGCCCTGATCGACGGGCCAGGCGATATATAGTGCCAGGTCAGGAACTCTGCGCGCAGGCCGCTGCACGCACATGGCGCCATCCGGTGCCTAACAGTTGTCAGGGCATATGTTGACCAATGATCCTGTTCACTGCGCGGTTCTGTGCGCTCACACATCCAAAATTAAGATGGCCCAGCCCGTCGAACAGCGACACAGACATCGACATCGGGCTGTGAATGCCGCTCATCGGCACGCAGTTAGCCTTGTGTTCATATCTGTGCTCATGGCCCGCTCTTAGGGCCGCTATTAATTATGCCTGATTATTATGGCCGCGCAGTGCGACGCTCTTAGGGCCGCTGTTAATACTGCCTGGAATTATGGGCGCACTTCGCCGCTCATCGCGCCGCTGTTAATGCTGTCTGACTTTATGAGCGTCCGTCGACGCTGTTAGGCACGCTCTTAGCACTGTTCGGAATTATGCGCGCCCATCGCCGCTCTTAGTTGGGCGCTTAACCCATTAAGAGCCAATTGCGACGCTCTTAATCGTGGCCCTTAAGTCCACGCTGCTAGTTAAGAGCAACCCCTTGTACTGACGAGGGGTGTATAGAGGCTTGTGACGGGTGTACAGGCTTCCGCCTGATGGATAGCATGAACGATGCGTTTCTGATGCGGCAGCTATAGCCACCTACATACATGATAGGGCCCTTGCAATATCAGGCTGATCAGACAGCTCAATGAGCCCCTGGGCATCCATTACATGCTCGCACGGCCGTGCATCCACAGCGGCGTATCACCGCGTGCAGCGGCGTGCGATGGCGTAAACAGATGCGTGGAAGGCGTGCAGTGGATTGTTGGAGGCGTACCCGGGCGTACACACCGCCACTAAACAGCGCATAGCGTCAGTATGACGGCACTGATGGACAGCGGACCCATCCCACACTGCAAGGCAGCATACAGGCTACTCACTCTCAAGTGCGCGGGCCTAAACAGTCACTATGTCGCCTCAAACTGAAGCTATCATGCGCGGGCGTGCAGCGGTAGTACACACGGCGTGGCAGGGCCTGCTACGTGCGTACAGGAGCGTACGCTGGCGTGCCGAGAGTTCAAGCCATGTCCGTACCTTGGTCGTCAGTGCGACGTAGCAATCAATGAATAGTACAGCATGTTCACAATAATATTGTGTGCTCTATCAAAGCAGCGTTTACGCGATTGGTGCGTTGTGGCGCTATGCACTGCTCGCACCCACCACGGCGTGCATGCGGCGTTCTGCGGTTGGTCGAGGCTTCGGATCGTGTTTTTTGGCGTGAAAGTGGCGTGCATGTACTACCCCGTCACTACCCTCATATGTCTCTGTACGCCTTCCGTATTTCCGTGCACGCCGCATTCACACCCAAGTACTCCTTTGTCAATGCTACTAGTGCCAGTGCCGAACACAACTCCAAATCCAGCCGACTTGCTAGAGATTCATAACACTCGTCACCAAAGAGTAAAAGGATACACACGAAATCACAATTTGTTTTACTCCCGCCACGGGATAACCGAAAGTCATCTACAGTCATGCCTGACATGTCATGGGTCATTACATAGACCCTGCGCGCAGGGGCCCTGCGCACAACTGGGGTGGGGAGTGTGCCCATGACGGCGTCTATGCATGCACAAAGAACTGTCATGCAGGGGTTCAGGTAGCCCACAGATACATGCAGACATGACAGTGCTGCTGCATCTGACATACCCAGTTCTGGCCTGTTGCTGCTTGTTGATCCATGCTTGTAGGGGCTTGTAGGGGCTTGGTTGCGTGCTGTTGCATTGCCTGTTGTTGCCCGGGCTGTCGGCTATCGGCTCTTGCGCTCTCTGTGTCATTTAGTTCAGGCAGCACAGGCAATGCGGTAGGCAGCACAGGCAATGCGGTCTCACATCCGGGCGTTTTTGCTTGCCTGTTACCAGCTCTGTTCCAGGTGCTGCTGAGGCCTGATCTATGACAGTGGTACACAGGTGCTGCACTTGTAAATGCATACATACAATGTAAACGCATACATACACCGCACATGTGCAAGCTGATCACTGCTCATGTTGCATACGCAATTAGTGGCAATTAGGGGCAGTGGCAATTAGGGGCACGCAGTTCAGGCCAAGGGCCAACAGTATTGGCGAATTTCCTAATTACCGGAGAGTTTGCGTGTAATCACAGCATCAGCGCCGAGGAAAGCATGCGCATAGCACAGCGCACAGCTCAAGCAGCAGAGGCACCTGCATTCACACCCATGCGCTGCAAGCGATCACCCCACAAGTGTTGCCACTTGTCCCACCCGCGCGGGCCCTGTGGGTGCTGTGCACAGCCGCAGCCTGGCAGGCATCCGGCTGGGTTGCGCTCGACAGCGCTGCAAAGGAGCTGCGGGGCATCGGGCCCCGGGGGCTGGGGCAGCGGTGCAAGAGTTGCAGAGCAGGTGGTCAGGGAGGGCCGCAGCACATGGCGCCGCAGCACGCGCCGCAGCACATGCCAGGTGCCGCCTTGCAGACGAAGGCCGCCTCCCTCTCAGCACCTGCGTCCCAAGCCTGTGACGGTGCCGGCAGCCAGCCGCGTTACAGACTCTGCCGCAGGCAAACGCGCGCTGCCAAGAGCCGCCTGCGCTGCCCGCGCCGTCTCGCTGGCATGGCCACCAGCCTCGGTCCCGGGCGTGAGCGGAGTCTGCAGGGTGGCCTGCTACCGGCGCGGCGGAGGAGCCGGCGGCCTTGAACTTTCGCGAATGCATTTCAAGTAAATTTGTTGTCGGAATGGGTGGTCGGCGATTTGTCGGCCGTGGTTCGCCACCCTCACTGCCGTACTGGGCACTGTGGCGGGCCTCCTGCGTTATCTCCTTTCATCTCCGTTCATCTCATGACAGTGGCAGGTTGGGCGGCGGGCGCTGGCAGCGGACTGTGAGGGGTGCTGGCCAGTACGCAGGAGCAGAGTGCAAACGTGCCCGGAGAGCCTATCATCTTGGGCTCTCAACATGGAGCATAGTGGTCGCAACTTGGACTGATGGAAGGTAACCCCGCGTGCATGAGGCGGCGACGCAATCAGCACGCTGTGCCATCGTGAGAACGCCATGCTGCTTGCAGCATGACGTGCTTGTTGTGACAACTGGCAGGAGATGATGTAGAGCGTACCGGACGCATGCGATCCTTGTTACAGTGGACAGTGCCGGGCTGAAAACGACTCGCCCAGCCGCAGGAGCACGCCATGACGCGAGCCACACTCCACGGCCTGACACTCGTTGCCAGTGATACCGGTGTCTCGCACAGATTAGCACAGGAGCCCTGCAGCTATCCCCAGGCAGCCATTGCCCATTTTCTGCAGGCGATAGCGTGCACTTGCCCCAAGAGTCTACATGGTGACTGTGGGTAAGCAGCATCGGAAGCTGTAAGCTAGCTGTAGCCATTGAGCATACGGCAGCATGCCACAGGGCTCTATTTGCATTTTCAGCCCTCCACGGCATCAGTAAGCAAGCAAGCAACCGAATCCCGAAGCGGCCGTTGTGAAGCAGCAATGCGCAAGGAACCACAAGCCGTCAGCTACGTTGCACTGCAACCACCGCACACCAGCGCATGCAACCACGTCACCCGGCTGAGGGCGGGAACAGCTGCACCAACTATGCTCATCAACACTAGTACTCCTGTACGAGTCTACGTGCTGGGGAAGGAGAAACAAGCTTTATTGGCTGCCTGGATGCCCACATTGCTAAGCCGCAAGCATTGCTAAGCCGCCAGCAATGTACCGGTTCCCCCAGGTGCCGCAGTGCTGTAAGACGCCCAGGTGTGTAGCGTGGTGTGTCGGAGCCAAGGCACTTGGGTACTTTCAGGGAAGGGTATGCTTGTGAACAAGATTTGTATATCTTGCCAGGCGATCGGGCTCTGCCAGCGTTTCCTTTCTTCAGTTTTGTGCTACCCAGAAACCCGGCCAGTTTGCTTGGGTCTTTGTTTTTGGAGCCACTGCGTTGATCCACCTGTCCCCACAGCGCTCAGACCCTTGGCAGTGGCCTAGCGCTGTGAGTAATTTGCCAACGGCTGTAAAGTATGTGCACACACGTAGGAGCAGGCAGCATGAGCTGCACTGCGAACAACCGCGTCGGGCGATCGCGTATTCGAAAACAAACGGGCATGCCCACAACGTCCGCGTACCTGTACAAGCGACCAGCTAACGCGGCGCTATGCAACAACACTCTACTTGCGATTTCCCGTGGTGGATTGATGTGCAGAGCTGGTATGGCTGTGCAGGTGGATAAGAATACGTCCGCGCTGTGCCACATCGACACAGGTGGCTGCATGCTTTTAACTGTCTTGCATGCCTATCGCTGTCTTGCATGCTTGCTTTCGACGTGGCCGCTGAGTCTGCACTATATCTCCGTGCAACACATTTTTTCCACATGGGGTGGCATCCCACTTGCAATTGACACTGCCGTTGGAAGCCCGTTGGGTGTTGACAGCCTGACAGACAGGCTCACGGGTTACGATTCCTCATTGAAAATTCACTGTCTGACACACGGAAACGCATGGTCATGATACACATCACAGCTCCTGTGCAGGTGCGTACATCATTATACATCACCTTCACCACCAAAATAGTCCCCCCTCAGCTCACTGCCCACCTCCCGGACTCCACCTAGATCGTATTGCTCACTAACAAAACCTCAGCGATCACTGACGGCACGAGCACGGCCTAATCTAGTTACACTGAATTGCTAGCGCAGAATATCTGCGAATGACACTTTGCATGCCTTGCTGATAAAGTGATGAATCCTGATTGACGAAGTGTCAGGTTGAAGTTCAGCCGTCGGCGCGTGTGATATAGCTAAAGGCGGCGGATAGCATCAGACCCTGCACAATAACACCATCTTAGACACAAACTGTATGCACTTGCCCTCTTGCCTTACATACCTGAGCTTGCAAGGCAATTGCGAACCGGCGTACATGCGACAGGTGTGCATATGCAGCAAGTTTCAGCATGTCCGCACGAGCAGGCAAGTGTAGCGAAAACATTTTTCTGAGTGGGGATGCAGTTACCGAGGCGCGACCGGGCCTCGCGTGATTCCAAATGCACGGAGGACTGTACCGCTGTCAGTGCAGCTAGGGGACCGCACCTTCAATCTCAAAATTCCGGCAGACCACACCCAGCATCTGCTCATCAGTCCGCGTGCATAATGCACGACCATCATCAGGCGCTGGTAACTGGCCGGCTGCTACGGGAGTTCCAGGAATTGCCACGGGACCATTCCCAAACTGCTCTGGGAAGAAGCAGTCGGCAAGGCTCTCCTCCTTGCCCGTGCAGCGGACCTCTGTCGCCCACACCAGCTGCTCCTCGGGTCTGACGTATTCGTAATTGTAATCCACCTCGTAGGGGACTAGAGCCCCTACATCCATGTGGCTACTAAAAGGAAAGCCGAGCTGTCGGCACACCACCTTTGCAGTTATGACAGACGAGTCCGCTTCAAAGTTCTTGCACACGCGGCCCCACTGACCCTCATTGAAGATCTCCACTCCGCCGAAGTGCACATCATCGCAGGGGTGAGTTAGTCCAGTGGCACCCTCCAGTTGTATCAACCGGACATCGCCTTGCTGAGGCGCAGGCTCGCTGGCAGTGCAGCCTGCATTCATGAATGATCAGTGCCAGCCTTGAGAAAAGCATCTTATCTAGATTCTAGGACATAGACGTGCCATTCCATGGTGCCTGCCCCAAGGCACTTGGGTACTTTCAAGGAAGGGTTGAGGCATTCCATGGTGCCTGCCCCTGCCGTGCTGTGGGGGCCCCCAGATTTGGAAACGGCCCTCGGTCAAGCTGACATAAACAAAATCACTTCGCTGATCTGCCGATGGTGCAGCGTATCTGAGTGCTCGTGGCATCAAGGGATACAATGGCATACTTCATGCAAAAGTTGGCTGAGAAGTATACGTAATAGGTTCTGGGGCCAGCATCACAGTGCGCTGGCGGTGGTCAGCCAAAGGTCAGCATGAGTGCGCCGCATTCCTCTGCCTGCAGCGCTGGCTATGCGCCAACATGGAAGAACCATGTGGGGACAAAGCATGTGCTGTGAGCTGGTGCGACGCATTCAAAGCAAAGCTGACCCCTCGAAGAAACAAAGGCATATATCATGCTTAGGGGCACAGTTGATCGAGTCTGCAACAGCGTTTTTGCACTGACTAGACAAAAGGATACCATGGAGGTAACGATGCAGCCAACAAGAGCGTGTGTCCGCTTGAGGCGGATGACAGCCTGAAGTGTGACCTTGTGGTGACACTGCGGCTCAGCTCAGGCCCTTGACTGTCCAGGTTGTGATTGCAATACACACATGCGCTTCTCAGCTGTGGATCATGCAGATCGAGGGAGTCAACTATACATTGGCAGCGATCCGCAATGCGTGACGGACATATGCACGGAAAGTGATGCCTGACACACCTGATGGGGTGCTGCACACGATTGCAATCACGCTGAAGCCGACAACTGGGCCGGAATCTCTGAAATCGGCACGAGGTTCGCCACCAGTGGTTGGACAGTCAGCTAGGGAGTCCTCATCGCCGTTGCAAATAATCTGGCCTACTGTTTCTGCGGCCAGATCTTCTTCAACATCTCCCGGGATGGCAGATGAATCGCCGACAACAATTTGGGCTCCAGTTGCAAAACCCAGAGACCGGCACGCGACCTCCACGCTGCCACGCCCAAGAATCTGGCTTCCGCCTTCAGTGACTTCGACCAATGGGGTGAACACATCTCCATCGAAAACCTCTATTTGGCCGTACGCCCATGCACCAGCTGGGTCCTCTCCGCCACCCACCAGCCGCGTCTGGAGGACTGGTACATCTGCAAACACAGCGCACAGCTCTTCCTATCCAGGTTAGCTTTGTGGAACACAATTTGATGGATCTTGGTACTGTGTGCACTTTCAAGCATGTCGCATTATCAATAGTGCAACACTATAAGCGCAGTCCAAACTGCATGCCCAGGATATCATGTACAGATACGCAGAGGAAATACGTTTCGACCAACTTGAAGTACATTCTAGGAGCACTGGCAGCACTAGTCGCTCAAACGATGCACATCTCTCTTGCAGCTCGGGCCAAAAAAAAAAAATTCAGCCGATCGGGACACATTGGATACTGGTGGCGCAAACAAAGTTGTGAAGTTCTCTGGGTGCATTTCAGGTGCGGGAAGCTGTAAAGTTCCGCGAGGGGTCATGAACACAGGACAGATTGCAGGGCGTCGATTGCATGCCAGCCACGATGTGTGGACATCTGGGTTGTCAAGGATTTTTTTTTAATTTCGCAACGCGAGTGTCTGTCTCTAGCAATCAACAGCTCGTGCATTGCAATCCTATCTACAGCTGACACTCATGACAAACCACACAAAGAGCAACATCCACCTGGACAGCATGTCATCCACATGTTAAGCTATGCGCTTCATGTCTAAGAATAAGTTGATGCGGTGTCCTACATGCTATGCACAATTTGTGAGCACTGGCACATTATTGCTAGATCACACCAGTGCCGTTACGGCAGATGAGCTTCTGCGTGGCCCCACAGCGAGCAGTGCCAGCATATTCTAGCCCGCACTCTGCCACCGTGTCCTCCAAAGTAGTGCACTGGATGCTTCCCAGCCATGGGGGTGGCAGATCTCGAGCTAGACTTGTGATAGATTCTTGAAAATTGGAGAATATACCACCAACAAAACCAAGCTGGCGACATGCTACATCCGCGGAGGTCTGCAGCATGATACATTGTTATTGCATACACCGCACACTGTGGCCAAAGTGTACTTTGAAGGACCTTTCTATGTCCAAATCCTATGCCATGGGCGAGATTATAATTGGTGGATAGTGTGCAGAGGATTGTTTGATTTACATCCTACCAAGACATGTGTGCTATCAATCAGGTCGAAGATACACTGCAGCATGATGACATGTGGACATGTGCACGCATGCATGGCCGCTGAGGTTAAGTCCCTGTCTTCTCATCCATTGATGAGATTCGCTACAGTATAATGCAGATGCATAGCTATTACTATTGCTGTCATGTGCATGGTGACCTGTAAGCTGCTGTTGCGCAACAGCAGTTGGCCAACAACCGTGACGTACCTGGGTCAACGGTGCAAGCCCGTCAAAGGAGAAGTAGTCATTAGTTGAGACACCGTCAAAGATAGGCATGCCATCACACACAGTGCCCCATGCTCCTGCGTGGAAGATCTCCAGGATGCCTGTCCCAGCTTCTGCAGCTGCCTCTCCCTCACCGGTGCCTGTGAGCCGAAGTGCCGCCTCTTCCCCTGCTCACGCGCCAGATGTAACATGCACCATGCCGCACTACATGTACAGTTAGTACACATGGACCTGTACGACATCCATTACCGTGCATATACACGCGGACGCATACAAAGTCTATATGTGGGAGGAGGATTTTAGATTATCACTGGTAGCGCAAGAAGGTTGATTCCAAGATGTAGTACATCGGTAAATCATCTTGCCGAGATGATCGCATCAGCGCCTCTGCAAACAGCAATTCCAGAAGCAAATGCAACACTGTGGATGATCCTAAACAGACGGTGGCCAATGAATGCAGTATACTGCGTACTTAGACTGCGAGCGACACTGTGTGGTACATACGCTACGGTGTGCGAGCTGTGCGCCCTCAATTGTGCTGTTTCTGGCCCTACTGCATGCGGGCTGGTCGCACCGGCCTGCTCCTCTGCGACGCACGCAATCCGGAATGCGGTCGAGCAACCATCGCTGTAACCAAAGTAGGTGTCCAGAGCCGACTCCATCTGGACACCACAGTCCAGCAGCCGCGCCTCCGTACCCGTGCAGCCGAGGCTTGCGAACGCGATCGGAGGGAGCACTGTCACAGGTTCATCGTCGGACTCGCTGAAGCCGACTGTGCCTGCGCCAAAGCCAAGCTGGCGGCAGGCCACGTTCGCATCTGCTCCGTCGAATTCTGCACTGCACACCGCACTCCAGGTGCCTTCAAAGAAGACCTCAGGCCGGCCGATCAACCAGTTGGCAACAGTACTCTGCTCAACAAGCCGCAGGTCGCCTTCCTCTGCATGGAAGTGCATCCCTCAGCCTCTTGTAGCGTGCACTTCATTCGAGCTCGAGTGGCATCATGTTGAGCACGATTGACTGTTTTGAGGGGTGCCGGATCTGTGCATCATGCGTATGTGCAGACCCTAGACTCACATTCGCACGCAGATTGACCCACTGGTCCATGCTTGACAGTGTTTGCGGCCCGGTGAACAAATCGTTGGGCCAAATGAATTGCCAGTGATCGAATGCACCATTGCCTTCTGTACGTCGAAATGGTTCTGCATATCTTCATGTAATGTTTCTACACGAGCAGCATGTATGATTGCTAGCTACAGTAAGTGACTCAGGCTGGAACTGACATAATTCCACACCAACTGCACCATCTCAGACGTACTGTCATTGTCGAGTCTCAAGTACAGACTGTACCCTACAATGTTTCCATGGTAAATGTCATTCAGCTGACAGACAGATGCAGCTAGGAGCTTTCCCTGTGTTTCATTTGGATGTATGAGAATGCTGCACAGGATGTCCTGACAATGCAATTGCAGTTTGAGGACATGCCGGAAACGTCTAGTGCACTACGTGCATGCACAGGTTCTCAGTGATGGACATCCCTCTGTAGATTCACATTAATCACTGGCTATGATAGCCAGACCCCCTTGTGTGTGCTGCCACACAAGCACGAAATGTTGGCATCGTCCATGGTTGCCTGCGCCAGAATGACTACTATCAATCGGTGTTGCGACAGAGACTCGGCTACGCACCCAAAACAGATGATGCGGACGTGATGCGGAGGTGATAGTTGCACCCGGGACGTGCTCTTCATGCAAGTATAATTTTGCCACGAGGTGATTTCTAAGCTTTGTCAAGCAAGCAAATACAATGGACAGCTCCAGAGGCTCAAAGGCGTGTGCGTCCGGTCAAGTGCACTCACAGGCCTAACCCACATCGGCGCAGCTGCAGTATATGAAACCAGTGCGATAACGCGCCTTGTGAAATGCACCAGACCCCAGCCAATGGCTGTACTCAGCTGAGATCATGCATGTTGCTTTCTCAAATTATAGAAAGCACACCTGCTCCTGCAGTCATGACATCCTCAAGCGCCTCGGGTATGGGGAAAGTGCGGCAAGCAACCGTCAGCAGCAGCGACATCTGAGAACATCCGGAGTTGCCTACTAAGAAACCGCTGCCGAGGTCGCAGTCACTCAGCTGCTCCTCTCGCCCCCGGCACACTGGGCCAGACAGCCAGAAGCGATCCAGCTGCTCCTCACCTTCCATAGAAGAACCCGGATTGGTGGTTGGGTCTACTAGATCACCATATGCGAATCCCAGCTGCCGGCATACGACGTCAGCTGTGATGATATCTGATGTAAAGCTGTAGTCATACCGCCCAAAATCGCCATCGGTGCAGACTCCGCCCCACTCGTTCAAGTGGAAAATCTCTACGAACCCAGTGTAAACCGGATCACACAGTGATCCGGACCCGCCCCGCAGGCGGAGGTCGCCTTCGGCAGGCGGTGGAGGAGCGGGACAATCTGTACACACCTGCCGTTACCTACTGAACATCCAGAATACAACCGTTGACGGATTCTTTTCAGTTTGCGCAGATGTGCGTGTTCAGTGCTCGGTCAGGTGGCCCATCATCATGATTGGGTTCATGGCCGCAGCGATATATACTGCTACGAGCACAGATCGGATATCAGTATTCCAGAGTGTCTGCTCTTTCATGCTAAGTGAGATGGGCCGCAGGGTCGACGCCACTTGGGACATTAAAGTCAGCACGTATACGTGTACGTACCGCCAAAGTCGGCACAGGCCAGCAATGGAGCGTCTGTGAGATTTGTGCCAGGCAACGAGCAGCCACTGGACCCTATGATTGTGCTTGACGAGCACTCGAGCAGAGATGTCTCATTGCCTTGACAGGCCACATCGGCCAGCCCAAGAGGGAGCGTCTGCTCAAAGCCCTGTATGCACACCCTCATCAGTACTCTATACGGCAGCATTGCACACGCCGGTCGTTGACTGACAGCTGTGTGTGTTCGCACGTCATCGGCATCTTCCGAAAAGTTTGGAGGCGATATGATCGATAACTTTTAAAATCATGGCATTTCAGATGGCAGCAACATGATGGCAGCATGCACCAGCTGGATTTGAAGTAGAGCAGCACCTGGGATGCATGCATTGCACTGGCATTATCGCAGCCCAACAGAGGCAACCAGATCTAGAGTAGCAAGCGCATGGCGGGCTTCCCCTTCATAGGATACAGAGAGATTCAACACTCTAGGCCATATATCAGTTTGGTATGGCGCAATATTCATAGCGAATGCAGTATGGCGTTTGGCTCTGTTGCGAATTATAATGGTGAGGTAAAGATAGCTTACCCGAGATGCAGGGCCGAGGAAGACGGGCTCCGCAAACTGCAGCACGGCGCCTCCCCCATACCCAAGGACTCTACATGCAACTTGTGCTGCATCTGGGGACATAGCTTCACGGTCACAAATGTTGCTCCACAGGCCGCGCAGAAATATCTCCAAGCGGCCATATTCAAATCCAGGCCCGGACTGGCCGTCCGACAAGCGCAGGCTTCCCTCCAAGCCTGCAACAACAACAAGCAGGTCAATTTGAATCATAGAAAAGTGTCAAAAACTGCTAGCAGGACGCATGCCTTGGCAGGTGTGCCTCGTCGTCGCGCATGCGCAAGGCTGGGGCTCGAAGGCATTTACGGTCATCCCCCACCAGTCGTAGCTTGCGTATTTCGTCCAGCCTGGGGGTGGTGCCGACGTGAGTCAAATGTGCGCTAAAATAGACACTAAAATAGACGCTCTGTCGTGCCATGCAAAGCAAGCACGCCGGCATGTGTGCTTGGACCGTGCACGCTTCTCCCTGATCGGTGTACGGGTGTGCACGCGTCCAGCTGCCGAACAGTTGCACAGAAGAGTGAAATTGATGGTATAGCTTGAAGTACAAATACTCAGCTGGATGACTGCACACGTCACAGGCATGTATGTACAAGCACAGAAGTCTGCATGCATACGGGCGAGAGCATCGTGGACTACATTGTGGTACTGCCTGCCCCTAGAAATCTGGCGTGCACAATTCTCAGAATGCACTAGTCAGACTGTGCCGGCAGCTGTTGCGCTGCAACATATGCCCATCTGCGGTTCACACCTTGATCGAGGTTTGAGAAGCAAATCAGCCTTACGATCGTCAGCGGTCCACAGCTGTCCGTCGAGCTGTCGGGTCCTCCAGCACCGCAATCTGCTAATCGCCCTTCACCGCCTGTGCATCGTGCACCTGGACGAACAAACGGAATACGCCGCATAAGCTCGGTGTCACCCCCGGGCCCCTGCGTGACACAACGCATTCAACAAGCGCTAATAAATTCATGATGCGTTTCCACATGGAGAACTTGTCTTCCGCAGCCCAGAGGCTGGCAACAGACGGGGCAACAGATTCGGACAACAACCACTGGTCTCAGAATACTCAGTATTCTCATGCGAATGAAGCACCGTTTGATACAATTCCAGCAGCACGTGTTCAGCGGGAACAGATGTAAATGAATACGGTGCTGAAGTGAACACCACACCACTAGTACTGACCTACTGAATACTACCCTCGGGCAAGGGCATGGGCACGGGCACGGGCAGGGGTGCATGCCCAAGCTAGTACCGAGCTCTGCATGGCAGGCACAACAATGCATGGATCCCTAACAGCATACTGACGCCATACACACTTTCACATCTCTGAACTCCCTTATGGCATGGCAGCAACACGATACATCATGACAGGTTTTGCCTGTGGTCCGCCCCATATGCAGATATCCATGCACCTAATCAACACTTTGCAGTGCTGCGCGTGACTTCTGTCTGTGGTGCGCATGGTTTAGCCAAAAGCTCGTGTGCAGCTGCAGTGCACACAACTGCAAGTCAACCCACACACCGTCACTTTAGCCTTCACGCCACCTTCAAACCCAAGCTCCCCACATGCAACCGCAACTTCTGCATCTTCAAAATTGCTCGATGGGCTGTCGCAGACACCTCCCCAGCCTCCCCGGCTGAAGAAGTCAAGCCGGCCGAACTGAGAGTTTCCAGATTCACTGGTGACCCCAAAAGACAACCTTAGTTCCCCCTCAGCTGCATCACACAGATGTGCGTCAGGTTATTCATGAGCTCCGGAGAACTTGAAGGAGGCTCTGCAAGTTCCAGAGAATAGCATGCATACCAGGGGGAATGTTGAGCTAGTATCCTTACAGGCGGATCCCTACCACGCAATGACACATAAAATAGGGACATTGGTGAACAACGAAAACGGCGACCACGCAGCGTGCGCAAGGGCAAGGTGGGAGACTGAGCTGCTGTGTGCGACATCTGATGGAGCACAGCACATAAGGCGAGGTATGGTCAGCCAGCAGTGCGCTTCGGGCCACTCCCGAAACCAGTGGAACACGATGGCGCACACAGCACACATACTAGAGCCAATACATCCATCGTGGACACAACCCTTCACAGGAGATCAACAACAACCAAAGCGCACGGCAGACCAAACCATACTCCCCATTATGCTGTAGTGGAGGGAGTCCCGCACCAGGCCCGGCCAATGTTCCACAGGCAAGGAATGCAAACGTGCCACCATCCAAGACCTCACAGAAGGCCGTGTCATAAAATTCATACCCGTAACGATATTCAATGGGAGTGTCCAAGTCCCCGGTGGCCACAGGGCAGTCCACAAGACGGGTCTCGCTTCCTGTGCAGTTCAGATTCTCGAGCACAAAAGGTGCCAGAATTTCCTGCAAATGTGAAGTATAGATCTACATGTGCCCACCGGAATCAGGCGAGTCACAGTTTAAAATGTCCTGAGCGCATGTCACAATAATGGCACATGGGTTGGCATTCAATATCAATGGTAATTTGGCTGCCAATCCATGAACCGGGCCCGGTTCCCCGGCAGCACTACAAAAGGCACAGTGTATGGTCAAACATCTGTGCATGCAAATGGCTCTGTCGCTGCTGCCAGTGCGATGAAAATACGCTGCCGAACGCAGCCTGCGGGGTGGCACGCGCGAACACCCCCTCGTACCCCACATCTTCTCGAGCTCTGTTCACCGCCAGACTCTAGCGAGGCCAAACACTTGT
>JALKAD010000050.1:106201-120398 GCA_024500015.1 Ulva compressa | reverse complement strand
CCCCGAATCTAGATCTGGCTCAGATCAGATCTGTCAAAAGTTCTGTATCTAGTCATTTTGGCATTGACGCTTGCGATTGGTGGCCTGCCAGTGGGGGGGGGGGGCATGTGATGGTTTGTCTGTTGGGGCTTGTGATGATTTGTCTGTTTGCCTGTTGACTGCTCTATTGCCTCGGCGTTGCTTAGTCCTAGATGTACACAGTGTGACACAAGTTCTGTATCTACTCAGGATCAAAGCATTGATCCCAATGACCAATGTGAGCATAATCAATGCTGCGCATGTGATCCATTATCATATTCAGCTCCCGAGCCCCGGGCCCGATTCGTCGGAGAATGCAATGCCATTATCGACTACGGCAAGTGCCACAGTGATTCAGTGATTCAATCCTACAGTCTACACGTTGCAAGACGCCGAAATGGGTTTTGATCAATTTCAGTTTTACATGGAGATCAACGCAAGAGCCCGGCAGCGAGGGCCACAGCAGGCAAGCAGACAAACAAAACCCTGCAAGCAGGCAGCAACAAGTGTGATGAGATCAGGTGTATCAGAGTGTGTACATCAATCTAGACGCTTGACCATTTCACACTACACCTGCATCGGAGCCACAGTGTCCACGCCAAACTGGCCCACCCATGGGTGGGCCAGTGGGGTGGGAAAACTGGCGCGGCTCAAGAACACACTGAAACTACCGTTATTTTACGTTCTGATGCCTCTTTGCAATAGTATATACTATGGCGAGGTCTTCGGAACCGAGCTGGCTCAAATCGGCCAAGTAAATGTGATGCAATGAGTGCTCTAGTGCATTGTGTCACACGAGCATTGATCACTGCAGAGGAGGCATTTGGCAGTATTGACGACCCTGAGCGCGATAACTTATTTATTTAATTAATGATGTTGCTGTTTGCGACGACTGGGAGTGCGCAGACGTGTTCACGTCAGGTCTGGCACGTCTGTGGGGCTGCAAGAGTGATGCGGTAGACGTTCCCCTTCTGACGGATCACACCGAAATAGACTGATGAACGTGTCATGTATTACCAGAAGTATGTACCGAGTTGTTTTAAATGCCTGATTGTATGTACCGCTCGGATTGTGGGCCGTTTGCTCTCGAGCGGAGCTTGTGCGAGCCAGTGTCCAGAGACTATATGCACTGCAGTTAATGCGACATTGCCTCGACAGAATATTGAAGAAGTAGATCAATAGCGTATCTGATGTCTTCCGTGGTTTCCTGATGTGCCTGGCTAATGGGAGGAGACACGAATGACCAAGCACGTCCTCACCGCTCCGGCCAGAATGGCGCTGATGTGAAAGGGCTGCGGCGCAGAGGCCGATACTGAAATGTCTCAGTACGCGTACACTATATAGAGAAGCGAGTTCGTGTCTAATGTATATTGAACACGCTTACTGCCATTTGATGATGGCACAAGAATGTCGCAGGGTACAACCATTCTGTACATATAGCATGCGATGAACATCTAGACTGCTATATAATGATTGAGGGCAATCGGTATGTGGCAGCGAGAGCTGCTTTGTGTATGCACCTGTCAACTGCGCTTTGTATTAAGGTCGGCTGGTAGTGCGCTGCACCGGCACGCGTACACCCTCCTGACGCTCAGTCTCGAGTCAGCCACCATTGTACATGTCATATACGTGCTTGAAGTTGGAAGCGGATTTCAATGCAGATTGATGCAAACGAGCGCGCACAGCCTGGACCACCGTCAAGGTTCCCACGCCGGAAGTCTTCCTCGCGCGAAAAAAAACACATGCATGAAGGTGGGCTGACACATGGTGGCCCAACTCGCACCCGTGCGCAAACGATGGCAGGGTGTACATAGACCGCGATAGAAAGCAGTACATTGATAAATCATGAAGTAGAGCAGGCTACAGTGTCTCAATATTATCCTGCAGACCACCCCATCCACACTCGTTGGCCAGCATGCCATCACCACACAGCCAGCATCAAAGCACACAAGTGCCGTGACATGCAAGGCGACCTGACAAGCTAGCAAGTCGACTAAATCATCTAAGCTTCACTTCATGCTAAGCCATCTGGCGATGCGGGTAGCTACATCTGCAAACAGACTAGTGGTGATGACTTGGAGTGTTGCCCGGGCAAGCACTTCAGGCAGCAAGTTCGAGTGAAAAATGCACATGATCTTACCATCAGGGATGGAAAACTCTAGCTGTTGAGCACACACCTGCCATAAAGCTCGCTTTGCAGCGGTCGCAAGTGCTAAAAGCTTCAATCTGTTGCCTTGTGCCCCACAAAAAGCATGGACCTGCAGAGCAAACAAGTATTGTATGACTAATGCTTGCAGCCAGACAAGCATGTGCGTGACCGAATGCAACAGCTCGCACTAGGCCATCAGCAGCTGTTGTGCGACACCGTCACACACTGGCGCGAGCCTGACATGCACTTAAGACACTATTGTGCAGTGCACTCAGTTGGCATGCATGCATGTGTCCTGTGATTGTTCAGAGCACCTGTGGTCACACCTCTGTGTGCACAACAGTAGGTAAGCTCTGCTAAGTGCACTGTGTTCATACGTTCCATGTAGCTTCTGCTGTCAATATGTGACGTCATAGCATCAGTGATTGCTTTGCCTCAGTGTTTATCTGACCTCCAAGCGTGTAGTGATTGCATGCTCAGGTCTCCTGTTCACTCGTAGGTGATTTTGGCTGCACAGCACCAAGTATGTTCCAGTCGAACCATGCATGTCATAGCTGGACATGAATGCCACAAGCTTGGTAGTTAAGTATGAGCGGGCTTGCTTCCCCTGCGGGCACGTCCTCCTCAGCCGTTGGTGCTGATAAGCGAGGCCGCAGATAAAGCCCTGAAATGTGCATTTCCACACGTCACCGCGAGCCTAAGATAAGTGTTCATGCTCGCCTCAGAACCATAAGAGATCACTCGACCTGCCGGGATGTGGCAGCTCGTGTGTTCGATACCTCGGCGAGGCCAGCTGAACAGGGAGGTCCTGGGCGCATCACCAGCGGTATTTATACCGTGCGCTTGCTGGGGTCAGTGTTCATGTACATGCGCTTGCGCTTGTGCTCTGACCGGGGCGCCATATATTCTCACAGCCCATTTTTGTCTTGTTCATCCCATTCGGTGTTTATTCTTGCCTTTTGTATTCGCTGCCCGTGTAGCCTTCGTGCTGGGGCGTAAACCCTTCACACCCTGCCACCGAATAACACAGGCATCTTGACAGGTATCGGCTCTGTTGAGGTCCGTTTCTAAATCCTATGTTGTGGAATGTTGGCATTTTAAGCAGTTCCATGCGTCCGGCGTGCACCTTGGTACCACGCCCATGGTGACGTACATTAACTAATTAATCTTGCGCAGTGCAATCATCTTGCGCGTTTTCGACGCGTTCTTGTATAACGCTGCTGTCGCAAACGCAAGTCTGTCGGTCGTTTAATTACCGCGTTATCGATATCGTGCGATCAGCCGGCATGCTTGTTGGCACCGACTTCAAGTTGCCCATGGCCAGCGCTAGCCGTCGCACCGGCAATTTGCACATGCGTCCGAAGGCATGGTATTCATACGTACCTCGGTTGTAAATCTCAAAACGTATACGCTAAAGTAGCCTGTCGTGCTGACTGCTGAGTCATAATTACAGCAGTCTAGCTTGCCAGTCTAGCTTGCAGCTGCTGTGGCTAACTTAGCTTGAAGCTGCTGCGAGCTGGCAAGCTCATCTCCAGCTCAGCTCAGGCTGGAGCTGTACATGTTCAGAGGCCCTCAGAGCTCTGCATAGGTCTCCATACAGAGACCTCTATACACGAGCTCCCGGCTGCAGCAGTCTTACACCAGTGCACTGCTTGTCTCAGCATGTAAGGCACTCGCGATCAGTCTCAGTCACAATCACACAGTCTCAGTCACAATCACACGCAGTCAGCCAGTCAGCCAGCTGGTGATGGCTGCCACCAGTGTCAGCAGTACAGCTAGTGGCAATGAGAGCAGTATTAAAAGTTCCCAGCCGCATTCATTAGCTCAATAAAACTGCTGTGCTCACTCCAGTGTAGCATGGTAGTTGCCCCATGATAACAGCCTGGCATGATGGCCTGGCCCAGTGGCCAAGGACCTCAGTGTGGCATGTTTTATCTAATAGCCAGGTCCGTATACATTACAAATGCCTTCAATAACTGCATGAATCCATATGTACGTTGTGACCATGCTGCACCCCCCACGGTGTACACGCGGTCTGGATCCACTGCATGCGTGGAAGTTTCATGCCTATAATTGCTCTTGAGCTTGACGTTCAGGACATAGTGGTCTAACGCTCTCGTGACAGACCGGGAGACACATCTATCAGGCTGATACAGTTCCGTGCCAGCCCTGCATCAGCCCGCCATGACAGCTCAGGCAGCTAGGCCATTCCGCACTGGTGAGGCCATCAGGGCGCTCTGACTCTTCAATTTAGCCATCTGGTGCCTTGTATACATCTGATCAAGGCGCTTCAGCCAGGCGCGGCTTTGCATCAGCGCATTACTTCATTTCGGCCACTCACGCAGGCTGAAGCATTTTTTTTTAGCGCCACAATCAATTACGTACCATCAGCCGCTGATGCTTCAGCCATCAGCGACCTATGCGTCAGCCAGTGGGCGGCTCATGGCCCAAGCACCGCCCGGCGCCGGCTTGCAATCAATCTCGGCTTGTGCAAAAGCAACCGCTGTGCGCTGTGCTAATGCTGTGCTAATGCCGCCCGCAGCGATCGCCACCTCATTCCGACACATAAATATGGCATACTAGTAGCCAAGCTACCTACCAGTGCCCAGTTCAGCTGCTAGTGGTACCTTGGTTTAGTGATTCAGGCAGCGCATCCGCCCAGTGCGGCTGCATCTGCGGCCGTGCCGATGTATCAGCCTGGGACGTCAGCCGGGGCATTTCGGCCACGACACTAACCCCAGTAGCCAGACGCGGTCACGCCGGCTGCCCTCGCGTGGCAGCGCGCCATATCGTTTCAGAATAGCCAGGCGCTCTTCTGCAGCGCGTCTCAGCCCGCCAAAAGCTGCGTTCCGCAGTTCCGGCATAGCGCCTCAGCCCGGCGTAACAGCGCGGCACGTAAGCCCCGCAGCCTATCGCAGTGTGGCAGATTGCCATCTGCTCCAGTTTAAATAACAATCTAGCCTAGTGCCGCAGCTCCGCGGCTCTGCATGTCAGCCCCTGGCGTGTGCATATTAGCCTGGCCAGTCACCGCAGTAATTAATTGCGGGCAAAGCCGGATTCCAACCCGCATGGCGCCGTGGCATATCATTTCGGACCAGCCAGGCGCTCCAGTGCGGCGCCCCACTGGCAGCCGCAGGCCGCATTCCGACTTGCAGCGCGCGCAGCGCGTGAACCTTGCGCAGCGGCGCGGTGCAGCCGCCCCACAAGCCAACCCGGTATGGCAGATTGTCATCGCAACCTAGCAGGTCTGATCCTACATCCCATGTCAATGCATGCACTGGCATGATGAGGCTGCAATGCCTGCAGTCCAGACTCAAGTACCGGTCATGAGCATCAGCCTGTCCGCACGTGGCCATGCATTCCCATGCATGACCAACGTATTCGCGCATTTTAAGCTATGCGCATCTGTGAATGTTGACGAATGATCTCTGTCGTTACAGAAGAAACATAAGTGAATACCTCAATGATGTGCCGGCCCTTATATAGGTATAGGCACCCAGCAGAATCAATGTCCTACTGCACACATCGCACTTGTCTTGTGCTCTGCGTGTCTCCAGATAGTTCTCCGCGTCACGAACTCTCCAGACCACATGTCCTAGTCACTGCTATGGTGACGTAACCATGCACATAGATGATCCTAGATCCTCCTGGAATGTACCAGATACTTCCAGATACTTCTAGATGTTGACTCACTTCCAACACTCCCCCTGATTCAATATCTAGGATGTATCAGAACTATCAACCTCACAGATCTCAACCAGACCTGACTTCTCAAACTGCGGCTTTGGAAGAGCCTTTGTCATGACATCAGCTTCCCACGCCCCAGCTCCCCAGGTCGTTTCCCAGCTCCCCCAGACCCCCGGTCTTCAGGTTGCTTCTCCGCTCCCCCCGACCCCTGGTCCGCAGGTCGCTGCATCTCCGTGCCGTGTGGCACATTGAGCGGCTCAGCAGCCTCAGAATGATCATCGTCATCATCATCATCTCCCCCCGCTGCTGTGCCCTCAATAAACTTCACATGGCAGCGCACAACTGTCGTGCCATTCGACAGCAGAACACGCCAGCCCTTGGTGCCTGGTTCATACCCCAGAAACTGCCCCTCTTCACTCCAGGCAGACAGCTTCTTGCGCTCTTTTGGGTTGAGCTGGCAGAACACTTTGCACCCGAATGTCCGCAAATGACTGACATCTGGTTTTGTGCCCCAGAACAGCTCATGCGGAGTGATCGTCTGCTTCATTCTGGGCGAAACATTTGTCATGAGCCATACTGTGCGCTCAAGAGTCTAGTGACACATATATACGACGTCCTACAGTCCAGAAGTAATACAACCCCTTGGGTTGGGCGCTTTTCTGGTTCTTGACATGGTATCGGTGAGATGGTTAGAGCATCAGCTGCAATGCTCCCTCATGATCAGGACGTCGCGGTTTCGATCTCCGCATTCACCGCAGACTTGCTATCAGTCAATCCCCGTCACGCCACTTTGAGCGAGGGGGTGTGTCATGAGCCATACTGTGCGCTCAAGAGTCTAGTGACACATATATACGACGTCCTACAGTCCAGAAGTAATACAACCCCTTGGGTTGGGCGCTTTTCTGGTTCTTGACAAGTCGCTCATCAGTGCCTGTGCAGCGGGCCCCTGGAAGAACAAACGGGATGCGCCGCATTAGCGGGGTGTCATACCCGGGCCCCTACATTGTACAGCGCATTCATCGAGTGCTGTGATAACCTTCTTCCACGCAGAGAACTCGTCCTACAGAGCCCACTGACTGGCAACAGTCAGGGGAACAGACTTGGAAAACATTCAATTGTCTGAGAACATTCAAAAGCGAACTGCGACTGATGTAGCTTTGGTCACAACTACGGCAGTATTCTGATATATTTTTGCATGCAACCTTGAATTACACACTGTCATAACATGCGTTGGTCTCCGTGTAACACACTGTCACAACCTGGATGTGTCCACATGAGCATGCCCAGTCAGCACACGCTAGGTGTACATAGGATTTGTGCACTGAGGCAGGGTGCATGCTCGAGCTCCTGGAAGCAATTGCAACTTGATTGACAGCTTAAGAGGAGGTACCGAATACAAAGTGTGCCTTCTGAGCGGTATGTATTTCCATCTGTGGACATGCGCAGAGATCTGAAATGACAATCATCAGCACAACACGCTGACATTGTACATGTACCTACTGGTACTTTCATCACAGACATGTACAGATCACAGTCAATGCCCATCGGTGAGCATGCATAAGCCAGAGGATCCTGTGCAGTGCATACAGCTGTAGCTAAAGTCTAGAGGAAGACCCACACACCGTCACTTCAGTCTTCACGCCACTTTCAAACCCAAGCTCCCCACATGCAACCGCAACTTCCTCATCTTCAAAGTTGCTGGCAAAATTGCTATTTTCGCCGTCGCAGACACCTGCCCACCCTCCCCGACTGAAGAAGTCAAGGCGGCCCGTCTGAGAGTTTCCAGAGTCACTGGTGACGCCAAAAGACAGCCTCAGTTCGCCCTCGGCTGCATCACCGCAACATGCATTAGGTTTTTTGTGGGAGTTGTTCAAGGTAGGTCTGCACCTTCTGGAGAACAGCATGCATGCCAGGCCTAGGGTTAGGGACATATGCAGGTAGCACACCTACAGGTGGACTCGTCCCACGAGACGTCACATACTTGTAGGGCATTGACGCCCATTTCAATGGCGCCAGCGCAGCGTGGGGCAAGGTAGTGGACACAGCTGCTGTGAGCGCAATATCTGAGGGAGCCACGCACCAGGCCCAATTAGAGTTCCGCAGGCAACGAATGCAAACGTCCCGCCATTCAACACCTCGCAGAAGGCCGATTCGTATGCTTCATAACCGTACCGATAGTCACCAGGAATGTCCAAGTCCCCGATAGCCACAGGGCAGTCCGCAAGCCGGGTCTCGCTTCCTGTGCAGTTCAGATTCGCGAGCACAAAAGGTGCAAGGATCTCCTGCAGATGTGATGTACAGATCTATATATCTAGATCTACACGTGTAGATCTACACGTGTAGATGTACATGAAGCAGGCAAGTGACAATTCTTAGAGAGTGCATGTCACAGTATTGGCACGTGGTTTTTATTCAAACTTCAGCCAATGCAATAGCCCGAACCGGATCTCGTTGTGCGTATACGGCAGCACTACAGAAACAGCGGTGTATGGCAACCATGGCAACCATGTGTGCATGCATAGGATTCTGTCGCAGTGGTGAACGCGATGCGCTTGCGTTGTAGTGACTGTGGAAAGGGGGGCGGTGTGCAGCCTTTCGCACACCACATCACCTGTATGCAGCCTCTCGCGAGGCCAGTTGCATGTATCTCAATAAGATGAAGGGGCCGTCTGCTATATTCATGCATGAATTCAGGCTGGCGCGATCGTTTAGCATGCAGATTCTGATGCATGGCTCCGCATGGCTGGCCTGGCGCCTGCTTGGGGTGCAAGCTGGTGGCGGTCGTAAAAAGCACCATGACCATACCTTGATGTCATTGGTATCAGTTGTGAAACGGCCCTGCCTAGACGTGTCAAGTGCATTGGCGAGATTGGCACCGCCGACGAAGCCCATCTGCCGGCAGGCAACATCTGCGTCAGTGTCATCAAAACTGTTGCTGCAGACCGCGCCAAACGCCCCATCATGGAAGACCTGGAGGGCGCCGGTTGCAAAGCCATTAATGTCCACTCGGTTCACCAGCCTCAGATCTCCGTCCGCTGCAAGCCACAACCCTGATTTCAGCGGCAGTCACACCAACTAGGTCCTTATGCACGCACAAAACTCATGAACACCTTACATGTGGAACAGACTCACTGATGGCATGTGCCTGCTGCAACACCTGCACATGCACATGATCAGCTGCGACCAGTGATGATACTCATGGTCAGCATGCATATCAGACGTGGCATGCAGTGCGATTGCAAGCACACTGCAAGCACAGGTACGATGTGTACACGTTCATACGCGACAAACGGACAGCATAATGTGTCGCTCACAATCGAACAGCCGCCAGGGTGCTTGTCTGAACCTGCTGCAGAAACCACAGATTTTCACTGCAGTGCACGTAAACAAGAGCAAGGTTCACCCACACGGCAGATGCTGTGGGGCAAGCGCACCGACAGGGCCGGTTAATGGAGCTGGCGCAGCAATCGGTGCAGTGGCAGGCTCGGGCAATGCCCCTCCAGGTGGAAGGGTGGACGCAGGAGCGACCACATCGACCCTGCTGTCCGGGCCAGAACCGTCCATGATGCTCTCGTCTACTGGCGCTGCTGGACCAGGAGCAAGCAAGACGTCCCCAATAGCCACTTGCACATCTGCGCCTGTAAGTCCCATGTCTAGCATGGGCGTGTCTGCAGTGGAATCTGAGAGTGCACGGGGGGGTGGCGGTGGAGGAGGCGGCCTGGTGGCCTGAGTCGGCGGTGGCGAACTGCTTGAATTCATTACGTGGGTTCATCACTCTGTGTGACACTGCTTGAGCGGCGCTGAGCACAACCGTGTCGGGAAACACGAACACCATCGTGTGTGCGAACACATAAGGGCACGCCCACAATTCCCGCATACCAACGAGCAACAAGCGGTACACTTTGTATATGTCATGGGACGCCATGTCTACGCCTGTAAGCAAACATGCCCTGCTATGCATTGTGCCGTGGTGACTTGACGTGCAGAGCTCAGATGGCTGTGCATGTGGAGAAGAGTACATCCGTGCTGCGTCCAGGCGGCTCCGCGCTCAGCTGCTTTGCTTTGCAAGGCACCTGAGGCTGCACTATAACTCCGTGCAACACATTGATGCCACATGAAGTGCATCACACTTCAAGTTGGCACTGCCTGTGGAAACCCACTGATGTTTGACAACCTTACAGCCTGACCGACTGATATCTGATCCACATCTGAGTTCACTGCGTAACACATACCGAAGCTCTTGTTACCGATGCAGACTACAGCCCCTATGCATGTGCATGCATTGCTATATACCACCAAAAGTCTGCTCCCAGATCAGCTCATGAGTGCACTGCCCACCACAACAGCTTTGAATGCGACCTGCACCCCGAGATCTACAAGATACTGTATACAACATTGATTGGCGTCACGGCCGCGGAGCATGGCCGAGGAAATTCTACACTGAAATGCTAGCGCCGCACATCTGCGGATGCCAATGCCTTGTTGATATTTGTAGACACAGTGATGATACCTGATTGACTGTCAGGTGGCGGTTTGACCATCAGCACGTGTGAGATAGCTAGAGGCGGCGGATAACATCTGAACCTGCACCACAACACCCTCTGAGACACAATGTGCATGCACTGACATCCTCAGTGGCTTATATGCGTATACGTTCAGCAGGTCTGCGCAAACAGGAAAACTCCGGATGCCTGCACAAGCATGCAAGTCTATCGAAACCGCTTCCTCAGAGGGGATGCAGTAATTGTGGCCCATCCGGGCCTCGTGTGATGCCATGTGCATGGAGGACAGTGCCGCACGGTCAGTGCATCTAGGGGACCGCACCTTCAATCTCAAAATTCCGGCAGACCACACCCAGCATCTGCTCATCAGTCCGCGTGCATAATTCACGACCATCATCAGGCGCTGGTGACTGGCCGGCTACTACGGGAGTTCCAGGAATTGCCACGGGACCATTCCCAAACTGCTCTGGGAAGAAGCAGTCGGCAAGGCTCTCCTCCTTGCCCGTGCAGCGGACCTCTGTCGCCCACACCAGCTGCTCCTCGGGTCTGACGTATTCGTAATTGTAATCCACCTCATAGTAGGCTAGAGCCCCCACATCCATGAGGCTACTAAAAGGAAAGCCGAGCTGTCGGCACACCACCTTTGCAGTTACGATAGACGAGTCCTCTTCAAAGTTCTTGCACACACGGCCCCACTGACCCTCATTGAAGATCTCAACTCCGCCAAAGTGCACAACATCGCAAGGCTGAGTTAGTCCAGTGGCACCCTCCAGTTGTATCAACCGGACATCGCCTTGCTGAGGCGCAGGCTCGCTGGCAGTACAACCTGCATTCAGTATCAGCCTTGAGAAAAGCATCTAATCTAGGATCTGGGTTATAGACGTGACATACTGTGTTGCCTGCCCCGGGCCCTATCAAACTGGGCCCGGGCGCACCCAGCCTGGGAACCAGCCGTCCGTCAAGCACTCAATTCATTTTCCCATGATGCAGCACGTCTTACTGTCCGAGACTCTATTGTCAGTAAGTGATATAACGGCAAATATTCGGCTATGCAGAATGCGGTGCTGGGGCCGACACCAAAGCCTGAGTGTGCCGCCAGTGGGCAGGCAAAAGTCAGCCTGAGTTCGCTGCAATGCCGCGCCTGCAGTGCTGGTATGTTGCAGATATGTTGGCGCATAGACAGAACAGTGGCAAAGCGGGCCCTGTGAGTTTCACAAGGTCACATAGAGGCTTGAGCATTGCGTGTGATTACAGAGTGTTGTTATGCGCTAGTCATGCCAGTAGAACATCCGACGCACTACCTCACAACTCAGCAATCGGGCGGACTCTGCCCGCCACGGCTGCCTTTCCAGACACGACACGTGTTTTACATGGTGGTCTTATAAGTATGTGCTAGTCATGTTAGTATCTCATCCAACGCAATACCTGAAAACTCAGTAATTATGCTGTGTGTGCGCGCACGCGCGCGCAGCGGTTTCTGTTCCGGATGGGTGTGGGTCACGCTGTTTCGGCATGGTGACCGTGCTGCTTGTGGTTGTGTGTTTGGTTTGATGGTTTTGTTCCCTGCTTTGTCCCCTGGACGCCGCTGAAGCCTCGATCTATCACAGTGTAACACAGAGGTTTACGCCCTATAGAAGGAACAACTTACATCATTCTTAGGAACGCAATTCATCAAGTGGGCCACGGCCTTTTCGCATTGATTGGACAAGTGGATACATGGAGGAGTAGTCAACAAGCGCATCAGTCTGCTGCAAGAGGAGGACAGCCAGAAGTATGAACTTGCGGTCACTGTTCGCGGCTCAGCTCGGACTCTTGACTGTTCAAGCGTGTTGTCGAGAATCAGAAATACGCCCCACTCAAGGGGTTGTATTACTTCTGGACTGTAGGACGTCGTATATATGTGTCTCTAGACTCTTGAGGTCGTATATATGTGTCTCTAGACTCTTGAGTGCACAGTATGGCTCATGACATGTGTTGATTGCAAGATAATACTATGCGGTACTCAGTCATGGATTATGCAGATGCAGATGCAACAAGTTGAATGTACCGGGGAAATAATTGGCAGTATGTGACTGACACATGCATGTCAATGGCAGGTTTGGCTGACGCACCTGACGGGTTGGTGCACACCAGTGCAATCACACTATCGCCGACAACCGCTCCAGAAAATCGAAAGTTGGCACGAGGCTCGCCACCAGAGGTTGGACAGTCAGCCAGAGAGTCTTCGTCACCTCTGCAAGTAATCTGGCCAACTGTTTCTGCAGCAACATCTTCTTCGAAATCTCCAGGAAGGGCAGACGAATCGCCGACAACGATTTGGGCTCCAGTTGCGAAACCCAGAGACCGGCACGCGACCTCCACGCTGCCGCGCCCAAGAACCTGACTTCCACCATCAGTGACTTCGCTCAATGGGGTGAACACATCTCCATCGAAGAGCTCGATTTGGCCGTACGCCCATGCACCAGCTGGGTCCTCTCCGCCGCCCACGAGCCGGGTTTGGAGGACTGGCACGTCTGCAAACAAGCCCAAATAACATAGAGCATTTATTGCAATCCTCTCAGCCCATGCTGATGATCCATGCACTGAGCAACACCCTCCTGGATATGGTGCCATTCACACGCTGTGGTCTGTGCGTCCTATCCGCGGCACCGCTGAGGCTGCTCTATCCCCGTGTCACAGGGATTGTGTTACACTGAGATGAACGCAAGAGCCCGGCAGCGAGGGCAACAGCAGGAAAACAGCCGACCAAAACCCCCGAAAGCAGACAGCAACAAGGAGCAACTGTCCCAGGAGAAAAGCCACAACGAACCGACACAGCCGACACAACCACGCCCACGCATCCACACACACGCACACTCCCGCACCCCACAACCGCGGCACCCTCGCCACAGCCGCACACAGCGACCACCAGCCACGCTTCGTACTAGCGCCTACCCCAGCAAACCCGGCCACCACCGACCCCCCAACAGCAGCAGCACCACCACAGCCAGCCCCACCCGTGTGACAGGGATTGTGTACTAGTAAACACTGGCACATGATTGGCAGAACACACCAGTGCCATTGCGGCAGATGAGCTGCTGAGTAGCTCCACAGGTAGCAGTGCCAGCATACTCTAGCCCGCAATCTGCTACCGTATCCTCTAGTGTAGAGCACTGGATGCTTCCGAGCCAGGGGGGTGGCAGAAGGCGAGTTACGGTGGAGGTGGATGCCGCAAAGTTGGAGAATATACCACCGTCGAAACCCAACTGGCGGCATGCCACATCCGCAGAGGTCTGCAGCATGCTATATCGTTACGCATGAACTGGGCATGAGTGCACTTGGCAGAGTTACTGCTAGTTCCGGAAACCTACGCCATGCAGAAATCGTTTGATTTGCACCCTACCAAAACATGTGGTTTCATCAGGACATGTGGATATGGCGAGACAGCTGCTGCGATTTTTATGTTTCGACAACGAATGGGAAACGCCTGCTTGCAGATTTGGCCAACATGTTTGCATATTTATATTCAGGAACTTAAGTACACTGTGATGCAGATACAAAGATATTGCCGTTGCAGCCATGAGCAGGCAAAACTGTAACAGCTGCTGTTGCTGCAAGAACCGTGACGTACCTGGGTCAGAGGGGCAAGTCCGTCAAAGGCGATATAATCATTAGTTGAGACCCTGTCAAAGATGGGCATGCCATCACACACAGTGCCCCATGCTCCTGCGTGGAAGATCTCAAGGATGCCAGTCCCGGCTTCTGCCTCTCCCTCACCGATGCCCGTGAGGCGGAGCGCTCCCTCTTCCCCTGCTCACGTGCCAGATGTCAGATTCACCATACCGCACACAAGGACCTTGCT
>JALKAD010000050.1:53686-73723 GCA_024500015.1 Ulva compressa | reverse complement strand
ATCCGCGAACATGCATGACGCAGTTGTGCACAAACATCACGAATTCTGCAGAAGCAGGCCAAACAGTAGCTTAAGCAGGCATGAGAAGTGCAGTTCATGTAACATGGGCAGGACGATAGGTTGAGCTGTCACTTGCGTCTGACGTCTGTGGACTGCAGGAAATGTGAATCAAGGGGGTCAAGCCCCAGGGCTGACTCAGCGCGCTGCAACGGCCCGTATGCATCACATACGAGTCTTTGGGCCCATGCAAATCATATCCAGATGAGGACGCTGCAGCGCGCTGTGCGAAGTAACGTCATCATACAGGTGATGATCGGCGTCAGGATGAATGTTTCAGGATGCGAATCATCTAAACGTGACTGAGGTGTCATTAGCAGTGTCTACGTGTCACGCCACGGAGGCACAGACGATGCACGGGCCGTTTGCGGATGGAAAGGAGGAACGAACCCGTGCCTGCTAGCACTGCGATCTCTGAACAAATCAAGCCCGCCATAGGCCGCAACACATGTGCGCACCAGCAAGATAGGTTGATTCCATGCATGATGAAAATTTATCTCCCAATCCAGCAGAGCTCGGCCGAGGAAAATCTCAAGCAGGTGCAAATGTCCACTCGCATCAGCCCGCTGGCGAAGACTGCCCGGGCTCCTAGGCAGATATACTGTGTTATACGTCGTTGCCGCTCTCAATTTGCACGACTTGGAACCATTTATCGACTCTCCAGCGCGCATTTTCCTTATTTGCAATCTACAACAGTGGATGACCCGCGCGCAAATGCGCACCGAAGCTGCGGCTTAGTTTCTGCGTAGCTTGTGACTGAAACACGGGATCGGGTGAAGCCGGTGCGCATGCTTGCTGCACTGCCTTGCTAGACGATGCTGGCCAGATCTCAGACGGTTTGGCGTATGTACTATACTATAGTATGCATCAAGCAACGGTGCCGGTGCGGCGATTCTTTGAACACATTCATGAGCCGATGCACACGCGGCCATGCTGATCAGCATGAGAGCCAGCGGCGCGCCATGGATGCTTGCGCCAGTTTGTTCGAACCGGTAATGTCACACAATGTGTACTGTTTTACATTGCTGTCAGCCAATGACCGGCTGTGGTATGGCGGCCATATCCAACCAAGCTTGTGAAACCGCGCGCGATAGTCCACATAATCTGCTGCTGGCCACATGCTGAGCTGATTCAGCAACGGGAAGCATCACCATTGCAATGCCGTATAACGTTTCTCAATGCCGCATACGATCACGCACGATTACCTTGTTGTTGCTTCTGTAATTTTACGTGTCGACATGTGTGCAGCCCCACACTTGACATTACGCCCAGCGTCATGCGGACGCAAGTGCCCGTTGCAGCTGCACTGGCAGGAGCCGTCTCGCTGCTGCTTGCAGCATCGACCGGCTACGCAGATGCCCTTGGCGGCCGAGATCCGCCTCCGCCGCCCCCGCCGGCTGGTGGCGGATCTGCTGTGCGCACCACGACCACCGGGGACGCAGCTGGTGCCAACACGCTGCCGCCCCCTGTGGTTCCCACAGAGACAGTTGTGGAGCTGGCTCCGACTGCTCCCCCAAAAGATGTCCCTGGCGGTGAGCACTCCTCCAGCTTCAACGATCCCTTTGCGAACCTTGCCGATTGTAATGCAAGGTGTAATGTAAGGTCACACCGTCGTCGTGCTCTGAGAACATACCATCGCAACGTTAACTGGAAAGATGTGATCCGCGGCTAGCATGCTGCATGTGAATCGCACACACCGAACGTACCACATCTGCGCACTAGTACACCGTGGAAGTGTGTTACGCGGAGAGCTGCACGAGAGCCCAGCAGCGAGGGCAACGGCAAGCAACCGAATCCAATCTGGCGGACGTCAGCAACCAGAAGCATGCAAAAGTCCATCACTCTCAGTGCTCTGCCAAAACCGCACAATCACGCGCCACCACGATTTCGCGCAAGTGCAGATGAGGGCGACGTCCGCCTGGTGGGCAGGATTGACATCAACGGCTTCGCGACTGGCGCCCTTCAGATATTCCATGACGGTGCATTCGGCGCGGTATGCAATACCCACTTTGGCCAGCCAGATGCGGACGTGGCATGCCGCCAGCTTGGCTTTCTCGGCGGTACAGCCCTTCCGCTCGCACTCAATGAAAGGGCATCTATTCAAGAGATACGTCCACAGATCCAGGTGCCGACCCTAAAGTGTAGCATTGGATGATTTTTTTGTTCACTTCCTGCTGTTCTTCCCAGCAGCTGCCCCTGTTCATATGCCCTGGACACCGCTGCTTGAGTGCACAAGGTCGCATGTGCTTCTGGCCTAAGTGTCCTGCAATCTCGTTTCATCTCTAGCCACCACCCTGACTGCGGTGTTGACCGGCGGTAGTTCTGGCACCATCTGGTCTGGGGCTGGGGCCAAGCCGGCACGTGGCCTCGGAGCTGCGCGGCATCCCCGACGGCGTGGCACGCCCGTGGCAATGCGCATGCTGCATGCTGTGGCCGGCTCTGCGCCGACCTCGCGGTGACTAGCGGTCCGCAACAAATGATGCCTGTGGGCAGACTGCTCCGTGTTGCGATGGGTCGGTGTGCTGTGTGCTTGCGCTGAAAGTTTCGTTTCTTGCGAGTGCGTTTCGTGCCGATGTGCAGGGTGGCGGTGCTTGTGTTTGTTGGTTTTGTTTCGTTCTGATCTTTCCTCCCTTGGCGCTACTGGGGCCTTGATCTAACAGAGTGTTACACATCTGGATATGCTCTGTGGATTCTGCTCACAGGCAGTCTCTTGATCTTTCGGCCGCAAACACTGCTGATTCGGTCCTGTGGTGAAACAGAGCGCTATAGCTAGGCAATAGGTGGCAGCTGTTCAATGCAGGAGTTTCTCGCTCCGTTTGTTTTGGAGAATCTCAACTGCACGGGCTCCGAGGCAAGTCTGCTCGACTGCCCAGGCGTGATGATCCCACGCGGGTACGAATACACCTACGATAATGAATACACATATACCTACATTACTCGCTTCGGCCCATCTGGCCAATGTGATCCTCTGCAAGGGGGCTACGCCTTTGTGGCGTGTGGGACTGTCGAAGGCGAAGGCGCTCCAGGTACGTAATTGACACAACCTCTTCCTACCTTAAATGCACTTTGCGACAGTCTCTGTATTTGCATTTACCTCATCTTCCTGTCAACTGCTCCAGGATGCATGCAAGCATCCGCTGTGCTAATGTCTCACACTACCACATACTACGTGGCCGTACACGAGCTTCAAGAATGCTGTGAAGTTGATGCGACCGACACAGTCGTCAACCTTCGTGCCGTCTGTTCTCCACCCTCATACGTCCGCCGTCTGTATCCTTTGGCGCGAGCTGGCGGGGGTACACACAACCATATCTGTTGCAGTGCATGCGGTGTACGGTCACAAATTTAACACAGCACAGCTGCTTGCAATAATGAATGTTAGCCAGTGTTAGCAACAGCGCCTGGCATCTTGTCTGCGGAATGGGTCTCGTCGGACCCATCCTGCTCAAAAGAAAGAAGTGAAGAATGTGAATTGGTGCAAATACATCTTGACGCATGCAGACCGCGGGGAGGTACGGCTCAATCTTGGGGGGACGTCTGCTGACGGCAGCGCCCAGTTTGGACGCCTGGAAGTATTTGACAACGGAGGCTGGGGCAGCGTATGTGAGTTCAGCCGCCCGCAGAACTGGTTCAGGAGACTTGCCAATAATGCGCCACTCACTGCAGCGTCCGTGAACGTGGCTTGCCAGGAGCTTGGATTTGAAGGTGGTGAGAAGACCCTGCTTGCTGTGCGATTCTGCCTCCTTTCTTCATAGCCGGTATGACGCTGCACGTCTGGGCGCAGCAGAACCGGCAGTGGCAATACGCGGCAGCCGTCAGTACGATTTCAAGCGTTCAGCTCAACGCGGCCTACATTCAGTGTAGGCTGACATGCTGTTGTCTGCCTCCATCCCGTTGTTTTTTTTTTAATCGACTCTTGATGATGGATTCCTTGGTGCGGTCATCCTGAACCGGCTCTCCACCGGCCGTCCAACCTGCAGGTCAACCAGACTGCGGCCGAGCTGAGGCGCATCCCTATTCTCCTAGCAGGCGCCAACTGCACCGGAGGGGAGGCAGGCCTTGCCGAGTGCCCTGGCAATGGGCTCGGCAGTGGCACCGGGCAGTGTGGAATCAACAGTGTTGTCTCCCTGATCTGCTTCACGAACAGGAATCCAGGCATGTGTTCCATCCAAGCATACGTGACTACAGCGTAAACAGCGCAACTCCTGATTTCCTTGCTCACATAAAGGTATTGCATGCATATGGAGCATGTCATTGCACTGAAATACGAACGGCGGCGCGGCAGGGAGGATGATGGACGTAGCATTGTGTATATGTTACATCTACAGAACAGATGGCCATGCCTCGAGCACTCCTGTTGTGCAGACATGGAAGGAAATCTGCGCCTTATGGATGGCCAGGCAGGCCCTGCGTATGAGTACGGTCGACTAGAGATCTTCCTGAGGGGTTTCTGGAGTACCATATGCGACACTGAAAGCTTCACTCCAGACTCGGCCCAAGTGGCGTGCAGGATTCTGGGGTACGATGGGGGCGCAGCTCTGAAGTTTCTAACAGCGTTCTTCATTCAGGACAATCAGGTTCTGCCCTCTGTCATAAAGTAATGTGGTGTATGTGGGCCTGCAAATGCACACAGATTGGAACGTCAATGTCAACAGGTGAACGTGAGTGCCATCTGTTCCATGCGCGCCTCTCAGGCGGCAGATTGAATATATACACGTGCATAGCATCTAATCATGCAGCCAAGAATACGAATTCGTATACACAAGCCACGTGAAGTGTTTCTGTTGTGCAACCTTTGACCCATAGATGTATATGGGATTTTCACCGAACCACAGGTAATCCAATGCGCATTTGCTGCATCGGATGCACGTGCGAAGACATCAGCGTGGCTGCACCTGTGTTGCATATGAACATCACTGCCTTGTCCACGTAGGGTCCGAACTGATCATGAGTGACTGCCTAGCTTCCACATGAGAGCGCAGGAGGCAACACGACGAAGCACCTGCATACATTGCCCACAGTGACGCCCGCCAGCATGCCGTATACCCGCTGAACACTGGAAACCTGAATTTGGATGCTTGGTTGAGTACTCCCGAATACAAAACCTTTGACGGCCAATTCTGACGCGTACTTCGTACCGTAGTGACTCCATCTCAAACACAGGTTCTTACAGCATGTATTGTATACGGCGATCCATTGATCGACAGGGAAAAGGTACATAGACGCATGCACCTGGACTGGCGCCCTGCTGAGCATACTCCGCACAGTTTCAAATGCATTGCTATTTCACTTGAATCACAGCACGCTGCAGCGCATCCAGCAAACAAGGTGTATTCATTATTTTACCTGCCCCACATTGCGCAAGAACGCAGAATCCGCGGGCACAGCACGAGTCGTAATGGCGGGAAATGTAAGTGCAGACAGCGTAATTACAACAGTTGCGATTGAACCAAAGTATTGCAGTTGTAATTTGCAGGTTTAATTGCTGCGTAAAAATGTTTCAGGTATGAAATGCCCCAACACTGAGAACTTGTACTCGCAGTAGCCGTGCTGACAGAGGGGAAATGTTTCAGTTGTCTACTTGTCTAAGGCTTCTGAAGTAGTACATAATGGATATGCAACCTTCGTACAAAAGCAACAGTGTGCATGCCTGTGTGACGTGGACATTCAGTCCAAGTTCAAACCTCTGAGGGCCCAACACGTGTGGCATATGCCGCCAGTCACTTCCCGACCCGATTGAAAACAATTGTGGCAGCAGCACATTGTGTGCAGGTACTTGTTGCAAACCTTCCAGTGGGCCTCGCTTCCGTAGACTGCAATGGCACTGAGACATCTCTCCTCCAGTGCACATCAAGCCAAGAACAGATTCCCAACTGCGGAGTGCCAGACAGCGAGTTCACGGACGCGACTGTACTCGCATGTGCAAACTCTGTGGCCAGTGCGTTCCCATGTGATCCGCTATTTGCACACGTACCGTGGCAGCAGCAACATATGATAGGCTATAGCATACATTTGATACAACTATGCGTCACATAATCGATTTATGTTAGTGTCCTAAATAGATTTACCTGGCATACAACACTGCTACCACAGCGGTAGGGTACACAGACCTGATTCATGCTCTTGCCTGATTGCTGTGCAGTCGTACGTGTTGTAACCGAGGTAACATACTGTGCTTGGCCTCGATCGCAAGCAGTCGCTGAGTCATCAGCGTTGACTGCAGACTGCACAACCGCTGATCCGGCGGAAGGCGCGCTTCGGCTGCAGGGCGGCTTTGGCTCGCCATGTGACCCCGTGTACACCGGCTTTGTAGAAGTGTTTCACCTCGGGGAGTGGGGTGCCATCTGCACCGGCCGCTTCCAAGGCAACAGCAACCTCCAGGTGCCTGATGTTGTGTGCCGCCAGCTCGGCTTCCCCCACGGGACCCAAGTGGATCCGTCCACCAATCCGCCTGACCGCGACCCAAACGAGCGTGATTACTCATACACCGCTGAAACGGATGAGGCTGAGGAACCGCAGGAGCGCTTCTGGCTCAGCGAGGCGTCCTGTCGCGGGCCAGAGGCGATGCTGACCGAGTGTGACCTCGGCCAGGGCTTCCGCAGGAGGAACGCAGGCTGCACTCGCAACCCCTCGCGCCTTACTGTTGCATGCCGCACATTTGCAGTCAGCGAGGCTCTGGAGGACGAAACCACTCCTGGAGCTGGTGTGCCATTACAAACTCTCTGCCTGTGCCGTGTGCGTGTACACTGTTTGCCACTGCGGGGCGCAAAGTACACCTACCGCATGAACTGGATGTGATGCAAGCATGCAGCTCACCCCATGCCCTGCATCATGACTCCCAATCACCAATCCAGCGTGAATGAGCTAGTGGATGTCATTGTGTGGCTGCCAGAGCTTCGGCTGTTGTGCTCGCTATTGGTCCACCGGGTAGGAACCTGCGGCATTTCTTTACATTGCAAGCCACACCAGCATGCATGAACTTGTCATGGTGGTATAACACACATTGTTTGTATTAATCGTGCATAACACCCTTGAACACGAATGCGTTCACAATTGAAATCTCACTCCGTATATGCATTCCGCAATGATGGCTTCACGTAAAGTATTTCCTTGAGCGATGTAGCCACGCAATGCTCAGAACTTTGCCAATGCGGGTGCTCATTAGAAGCACGCAATGCTTGTGCGACGTATCATTGTGGCATGTGGAGAAGTGCGCTGATGGTACCTGTAGTGTGGTGAGGGTACCTGTAGTGCGCTGATGGTACCTGTAGTGTGGTGAGGCCAACACATGCTCACCTTTACAAACACGCAGATGAGGGTGTGGCCTGCCGCGGCCATGTGCTGCAACCAACTGTTGCGACAGTGACGGGTGTGCTGTGCAGAAGAAGGAGATGTTCGGCTTGTTGAGCAGTCCACGACTGACAACTGGCAGATTGGTCGCCTGGAGGTTTTCTTCGAAGGGTCCTGGAGTCAGGTCTGCGCCAGAGGCTTCGGTGGTGCAGACGCAAATGTTGCATGTCGACAGCTCGGATTCGGCGCTGGATCAGTCGGACCCAGCCGCATCAATGGCGCGCAGCCTGCTCCGGATAGGCTGGTCTACCCCGAGATCGCTCTCACACAGCTCGGCTGCACAGGCTCAGAGGCAACATTGCTGGACTGCCCAGCTGACATGAGCGGAGGATTCTTCTTCGGTGGAGATGGCTGCTTCAATTCAGACAGCATGGGCCTCATGATTGCTTGTGTTGCAGAGGCTGAAAATGGTGCGTGCTCAGCTCACCAGGGCAAGATGTTGTACACATGATCGTAGTACTCGTGACGTCAGAGTACTCGCCACTAACACAAAAGGCGTTATAGTTGGGGCTGCCGTTCGCTTGGTTGTCATAAATTGCCATGGGGTGCTGCGTCCATAATGGATGCATCGGCTCTAGTGTGTGTTCTCTGTGCGCCATCATGTTCCACTGGTTTAGGGAGTGGCCCGAAGCGCATTGATGGCGGACCATAACCCCCCCTTTTGTGTTACACAGTGATAGATCTAGGACCCAGCAGCGTCGAGGCAACAGACCAGGCAACACGCAAACAGACAGACAGCCCACCCCCCCCCTTTTGTGTAGTGCCAGTTGGGCGCCAGGATGGTTTGTGTTTGAAGCTGTCACAGAGGTTCGTACTGGATGAGGGCACAGCTTCTGCACTTTGCTGCGACCGTGACAAACATAAACCGAGTGCCGATCTGTGAGTCCCGCTGATCGGGGCCCAAAGCAGCCAGTATATGTGGTCAGATCGCCAAAAGGATGAGTTTCTGGGCAGTTGCTCCACATGCATACATGGCATTACATCCTCCAGTTTGTTCGTTCGCCAGCAGCACTGATTCAGCATACAGGATTGCTGCTCTGCAGGGGAGGAGGGTGCCCTGCGCTTGGTAGACGGTGGGAATGGTGATGATCCAGCCGGTGGCATTGGCGTCCTGGAGATCTTCCATGCTGGAGCGTGGGGGTCTGTGTGTGATGGCGTTGCAGATGGCCGCTTTGGCCCGGGTCAGGCCTTGACCGAGGTGCGACCCGCCCATTCTTGTATCTACGTGCGATGTGACGTGTCTGCGTAAATTAGATGAATACATACGTGCTGGTAGCATAGGACTGGAGCCCTTCCCGCCCCCCATGCATCCGCCATCAGGACCCGGGTGCAGTCGTGTGGCTGATATCCGTTTGGGATTACGACTACTAATCACGACTACTAATATTTACTCGCTGGGACTGCACGGTCATGCATATGTTGCTGCTGTTTTTGCATCAAGACAGTGCGAATGGCATCTAGCAACTCTCCCTCGCAGAGTCGTCCGGGACCAAACTGGCTGACTTCCAGCAGATGTCATGTGCAAAGAGCAGATCATGTGGCAGGCCCAACCCCCAAAACTGGCAGCAAAACAGCGTCTCTGTGGCTTGTGCAAGTCCCAACTTCCTGTTCCAATTCAGCTTGATGCATTTTGTGGTGCCCTGGAGGTCCAATTTAACACAAATCACTAACTACCCATCCCCTCAGGGCAGAAATGCTCCCCAAACGACCTGTGTCCACCTGCTCTCATGGTCTGCAACATGCAGTGCCCGTGGCCTAGCCCAAAACTTCATGTGCTCCATCTGCCAATGGCTCCCTCCCTGAACTGTATTAGCTCCATGCCTGATCATGATAGAGCAGTAGTGCCTCAGAAGCTGCATACCTCCCTCTGATTCCATTGTTGCTGCATCATGACCCCCGACTTCGCATCTGGTTGACGCTTCTGTTCACGGAAAGCTGCTGGCACTCAGAATAACATTTCAGCAACATTCACCGGAACGGAATCGCCAATCATTGCGATCCCACCGTGAGTGGAGAGAACGATGACATGTTGATCGACATGGGCAGTGGCGGCAATCACCGCGACGCGTCACGCACATGGCATGTGTGTTTCGAGCGTCCCGGATGTGGTTGCTAAGGGCTGGCAAAGCATGTACAGATCTAACGAATTCACGTGGATTTATTCTGTATACAATGTGGAGCACCTGCATCGCTATGTCGTTCACGAAGCTGCATCTATTTCCACAGAAAATGTCCCTGGCCAACGTCATGACGCAGGCACGCACAGCGCAGCACGCACAGCGCAGCGCAGCATGCACAACTCCACCTCCATGAGCTCCAGGCCTCTGTGTTTGATACGGTACAGCAATCGCTCACGCGTACGACACTCGTCAACCTAGCACCTGGAATCCGCACTTCCTGAACAGATCTATGCAACGCAGACTGCTTCAATCATTGCCTGCCGTCAGCTTGGATTTGGATTTGAAGACGGCGTATTCAAGAGCATTGGCAGTGTTCCGCCCAACGTCACACTCTCGCCCGCCTGGCTTGGCTCTCTGCCGTGCCCACGCTTGGAGGAGAATATTTCAGACTGTGGCAGGCTTGCGTTTGGTGATACTGGTGCATGTGGCCTGACGCAGCGCCTGATATGTAGTGATGGTTCAGGTGTGTCATGACCAATGCATGATGTGTGTGCATGTCTCCTGAGTATTCCCACCCTTTTCCCCGCCACTGGCCCCCACCTGCTGAGGGCAGTAAAGACTTGTTGCCATGCACCGCTAGTAAATCCACGGGGTGGATGGTACTGTCCAGCCCTTCACCAATGTTGCTGTATCTCACATTAGATGTGCAGTGTGCATCCATCGGAAGAAAAGATCTTCAAGAGAGTGCTCTAACAAGTGCCAAGAAAATCTTGTCACCGTGTTTGGCATGGTGTTAGAGATCCCACAATCATCTGAATGTTCTCCATACCCGCTTTTGTACTGTATTGTATGCATGGCATGCTCTGCGCAGCCTGCACATCATGCACATGTTCTGGCATTTGCTCGTGCAGAGCGTGGCCTCGGTGAGATGGTCTGTCTGTCGGTTTGCATGTTGCCTGGTCTGTTGCCTCGGCGCTGCTGGGTCCTAGATCTATCACTGTCTAACACATCATGCACATAACTGCCGTAAGCATACCGGCGCCTGCACATGATTTTATCACAAGGCGTTGCTCCTCCGCAGCGACTGCGCATCCACGGCAAACTGTACCACGCCTCGAACACCCACAGGTGGTGCAGACAGTGACAGGCTTGCACCAAGACTTGTCGGTGGCGCCGCCGACCCCGGGGGCACATGGGAATACGGCCGGCTGGAGGTCTTCGATGGGGACTTTTTCAGCAGTGTGGCCGAGACCAGTTTCTCGCAGGCGCTTGGCCGACGAGGGGTGGAGACGGCATGTCGGACGCTGGGATTCGCCACAGGAGCTCAGCTGCTGTCCGGCCGGGGATCGGCCCTGCCCGGCGCAGACGGCACACGGGACACGCTCGGTGTGATTGTATGTACGGACGATGCCGAAACGCTCTCTGACTGTACCATTAGATCTGACTACGGGTACGGATACTACAATGAGGATACAGCGGGGGATAATGCGGTTGCACTACTTTGCTTCAACCCTTCAGGTGTCTTCCTACCGCTCCTCATACCTCAATCAAAGAAATGTATTGCTGCACAGACTCTGGCACTTGTGTACAATGTGACAGCTCACGTAAACGCGAACTACAACTGCATGAAATGCATGTACACTTGCTGCAATTGCGAGCAGCATGCCTCGTAGTACTTGTAGCCGTTACAGCTATCATGTACCGCAGCTCAAATTACAACTTGATTAAATTAGATTAGATTAAATTGATTAAATTGAATTTAAATTGATTAAATTGATTAAATTAGATTAAATTGAATGTCAGTAGTTCATGCGAGGCCACGTTGACCAGAGTTATAGGAGGCGTAGCAAATTTCACTGCTGTGTAGCACCTGCAAGTGCATGTGTATCTGTGTGTAAGCCCATGTGTAAGTAGTGCAGGCTGCCCGGCAACTAACACAACACCAAGTCAGGGTGACGTCCGCTTGGTCAACATCATGGGCACCAATTTCAACACGCAGCCGTGTGATGATGCCCACTTTGGCGCTGTTGAGTTCTTCAACGAGGGCCAGTGGGGCCGCATATGTGCAAACGTCGGTGATCCATCTCAAGTCGACGCAAAGGTTATCTGCCACCAGCTCGGCTTTCCATTCTCCTCCTTGATCGACGTGCAAGAAGTGCGGGACAGCGCCGGACGCAGCGCCGGACGCCCCTTTGACGATTACGGCGAGTACGGCGAGCCCGGAGAGTTGGTTTGGGCAACAGAGCTTCAGTGCACGGGCAAAGAGGAACGTCTAGAAGACTGCTTCTTTCCAGAAGCGTTCGGAGACAATACGCGAACGCGACCAGTGCCACCGAGGTTCCCTGGAGGTCCTCTGCCCCCCGCTGCGCCACCACCGACTCCTGGAATTCCCAACACGGCCTGTGCCCGCATCGATGGCTCCACCCTGGCTGTAGCTTGCAGGCGCTTTGAGATTGAAGGTACGACCATGCCTGCAGCATTTTGCTGTGCTGAACGCTGCATTGGATAAGATGCCGCAGCCATGAAAATTATGGACTGGTATGCAAGCATTTTTCATGTTTGGCCCAAAGCCTCTTGCATGCTCCCAAACTGCTGTCGCAACGCATGGCATTTCCTTTGCCTGGTCTGGCATTTCCTTCATCTTGTGCACAGCAGTTCTTCTCAAGAAGAGATGGTGTCATGCTGGTTTGCCCCACACTAGCGCCTAGACTGAGCATACCGATCCTGCAACACGGAACCAGTCAAAAACTTCACAGAAACCAACCAGGCCTTGGTCTTGTATACATGTGGCAATAACGCAGTTCCGCATGCATACTTGCTGCAGCTATGCAGGCAGCCTGCCTGCTGTGTACCGCTTTTGTATCATGATGTGGCGGGCTTTCGATGGCTGAGCCCTGCGCCTTCTCACGCAACTGATCACTGTTCTGGTGCAGAGTCAGAGGTAATTCGACGCCTTTAAGGGAGAGAGCTTCTTCGGACACTGCCATGACAAGCGATGGATATCTCAACAGCATATCTCAACAGTTGACATAGCGTGTCTGCGTCGCCTCAAGCATGCATTCACATTCATACAAGTGTTGGATAGCCCCATAGCGCCAGAGTAGACCATTTTGCTCGCTTTTCAATGTCTGAGGAGGTTCCGTTGTGGATTTTGAGAAGATGAGTTGCGGCAATACCTCGTTAAAAAAAAACGATTTTGGCTGGCGAATATATTGGTGGTATACCACCAAAAAAACGTTTGAATGCACCAGGCAGCCGTAGTCGCTGGCTCTATGTGAGCAGCAAGTCAGTATGATTTGCAGTACGCGATTGAAGCATATTTCAAGGCCCCGAGTGCCAGATAATTCATGTTGGCATGCCCCACCCTCGGCAGCCTCCGCCTGACTGAAGGTCAAATGTAAACTGCATCTGTGGACTACAGTTTGACTACTCTGTACAGTGACTATGTATTTGTGCTGTACAACTGTTAATAGCATAGTAATACTGCTGCTGCTGTATACAAGTACCTGCGGGGAGCAGGATCAGCGGATTAGTAAGAACTGCGGGGAGGATGCTGAGCGGCGGGCATGCAATGCACGATTGCTTGCCACTTTTACAGCTTGCATGACTATCCTTGTGCCCCGTCATCGATTAATTTAACTTGTGGATAAGCCTGATGCACCCCAAATGCATTTTAGATGGCGCAGCATGTGGTCCTGGCATGCTGCACAGGTTTTACACATACAATCCGCGATGTGGCTGGGAAGGCTGGCCCTGGCCCGCATGGGTGGCAGCAGCATGCAGCTTACACGGGTGCGTGCCTTCACTCTGTCGAGTCTGAATGACTGGGTCCGACTTGGTTTTATAGGGGAAGTCCTGTTTGCGGGCATGGCAGTGTGTAAGAGTTGACTCCTGCATGTTGTGAAACATATGCATGCGTGCATGCTCTGCAGCCCGATAGGCCCTTGTAGACACCCGGAACCTGCTGCCCAGAGAGAACGTTCCCATGTCCTAATCAAACCAAAGTGACAGCTTGAATATACCTGTCTGCAGACTTTCATGGGTCACGCACATGGTCGAGGCTTACGGTTTCACACTCATGCCGACAATAAACCCATCTCTCTGCCGTGTACTTGACGTGCCATCCTTGCTTCAGTCCTGAGCCCCAGTTATGTGCTGTCCAACGGGTTGTCCCCTACATGCGCGCTCCGCCAATGTGCCAACTCATTCCTTCTACCAACTGCCACGCCTGTAGTGTTCATACCCTCTGATCTAGACACATCCCTGCCCTCACCCGTTCCATGCATGTTCACTTCCCGTTACGTCGGAGCGCCTGGGTCAGACCGGCACCGACCTCATTGCCCTTATTCCGGGCGAGGTCAGCACTAGCAAGGATGGGCCTGGGCATATTTATATGCTTTGCTGTGGTCAGAGGCTCATGGCTTATGGCTGGGGCGCCGTATTCCCATTCCCCCCACAGTCAACAAAGTACAACCTACATTTCACGTGCTCAACCACGCGCACACCGCTTCCGTAGATCACACTCAACACTGCATGTTGAGTGGTTTTCTGCTCCGTGTTTCACACTCAATGGACCAAGGTGTCACGTTGAGTGTGATCTACGGAAGCGGTGTGCGCGTGGATTGAACGCGTGAAATATAGGTTGTACTTTGTTGACTGTGGGGGAAATGGAATGGGAATACGGCGCTCCAGTCATAAGCCATCCAACGAACGGCCTCTGACCACAACAAAGCATATAAAAATGTCCAGGCCCATCCCTGCTAGTGCCGACCTCGCCTGGAACAAGGGCAATGAGGTCGGTGCTGGTCTAGCCCAGTCAATCCGACGGAACGGGGTAAAGGGGAAGTTTGTGAGTAGATGATGCATGATGGTGTAATCGGCAAACCCGTAGCTGGAAGATTTCTTGTTGCAGCAAGTTAGTGTTTCACTGAGTGGCTACATGGGCGTGTGGCAGTGTTTCACAACATGTCAGCAGCCCTAAGTGGTGGAAGCAAGCAACACACCGAGCATGCATTACGTAAGCTTTCAGCTGGACAAGCCGGCGCAGCGTGCAGTGGATGCATGTACACAGCGACACATGCATGGCTGCTTCATACACACATGGCAAAGGAGACAGTTGCTCCTTGTTGCTGTTGTCTGCTTTCGGGGGTTTTGGCCGTCTGCTTTCCTGCTGTTACCCTCGCTGCCGGGCTCTTGCGTTCATCTCCGTGTACACACATGTCAAAGGCACATGTCAAAGGCATCACCAAACTATGGTATCCACGCCCTACCCACAAGTTGGGAGCAGCTGTAGCACTGCAATAAGCTGCCCTCTGGCCAATGTAAGTGGGAACATGCAGCGACAAAAGACTCTATTCATCAACCCACACTGTGCCTATTGATGAATCAAATGAGGTGCATGAATGCACAACAAGGCTGTGCTGACTTGCAAGGTGTGCCGCATTCCGTATAATGGTCTGTGATTGTATGCAATGCACAGCCCATGAGGGTGGGCTTCGTCTCACGGTGCGGCATGCTCCAACATCAAACCCCATCTTGAAAAAAAAATTCATGGTGACTGGAACTTCTAGTCTACAAGCACAATGATGTCCACAAGAGTACTGCTAGAGCGACCCTCTCGCAAGTCCTGTCAAGCAAAATCTCATCGGATGACTTCTGATTCGGCACACCGGCTCTCAGATGGGCGTTGCAGTGATGGATGATTGACGTACATTTGACCGGCGCCGGCGCGCGCTTGGGTTCAGTGTTCATGCACTACAGGAATCATGCTTCACCCTTGTTGGCAACAGGTAAATTCATAGACTTGCATTATTGATCGTGTGGGTCAGAGAGCCTGGATGCGTCTCGTACATAGGCAAACGCCACCAGACATGCCCAAGTGCCCCTTTCTTCAGCAAAGGCTGAAGATTTGTCCATTGCACACGAGAATTATTTATGAAAAGGGGTGATTCTGGGAGTTGGGGAGGTATGGGAGCCCTTGTTTGACAGGAAACGGGCCAGTCTTCCTGCTTGGAAGGGCATGCGCAGAGCACACGAGTAAACGTGCACGGCATGAGCAATGCTCGTTGCTATGTGGTAATGGTTGTGTGAAGCGCAAGTGGGTAAAAGGCGTTCCTTCGAATCCGAAGGTCCGTGGTTCGACTCTCGTCGGCCGCTCGACTGTTGCGTGGACCTAGCCAAAGGAAGCGGGACTGGAACCGTCCCGGGTCACGTAATAGCGAGTGAGGGGGTTTCGCTAGGTTTCTCCCCCGAAAATGCTTAACCCTCCATGGGAGCGAGGCCGATGGCATACATTGCTAAGGCGTGATACACGATTTGTTTGTTTGTTTGTTTGTTTGTTTGTTTGTGGTATCATGAGTGTCCGTTGTTACGTGCGACGCTGCACCATGGCGTTGTGTTACACTGTGATACATCTAGGACCCAACAGCGCCGAGGCAACAGAGCAGTCAACATGCAAACAGACAAACCATCACAAGCCCCAAGGCCACTCTCCGTATTGAGAATTACAGTCCCATGCATGCGTGACCATACCGAACGTTTTTCCGCGTTCGGTACCCCAAGTACCTGATAGTATATACATAAGTGATCTTGAGCAAGTGAGTATTCAGTGTCTCTAAACTGAAAATTGCAGAGATTGCTCAGGTGTGGGTCGTACTGTGAGTGTGTGTACATATCTGTTGGATAGATTATGACTATGCGTATTATTGCAGGTCCCAATTATTCTGTACTGCGCACTGTCACAGTCACTGTCGTAATCAGTCCTTAATATTCCTTCAGGTTATGGGCTCAGTCCCGCTGCACCGCGCGGCTTGAATTACCGATAAGGATATTAAGGATTTACAGGACATCGTCCTAGTGCCAGGATTAGACGCCAACGCTGATTCAGCAGCCCACGCGCATCCCATCTACCCCAGCCGCACCAGCTCTGCCAGCCGCGCCCGCAACGAAAGCACCACCACCAGTGCCAATGCCAGCGCCAGCAGCACCACAGCGCAGCACACGCAGTACACATCGTCCGGTTGACCCATATCAGAAATGGACACTGTGGCGCGAGAATAGGGAAACACGGAAACCGCAGCAGCTGCAGTGTCAAGACGGCTGTTATTCAGTGGCAGGGAGCTGAGGGCTTACGCTCCAGCTCATAGGCTGCAAATGGGCTACGTGACAGGGGAACAGAACAGGCAACTCAACAACTGCAGGCTGCAGCTGATGGCGTGCGCAGAGCAATGTGAACTGCACGTGAGAATATAAGGCGCCCCAATCAGAGCTCCAGCGCAAGCGCTAGTCCAATGATCCCAGCAAGCGCATGGTATAAACACCGCTTGTTATGCGCCCAGGACCTCCCTGTTATAATTATAGCTGGCCTCGCCGAGTTTACGAGCATCCCGGTAGCCACATTATTGGCACACCGGATGACTCTGATCATTACGAGGTGAGTATGGATTAGGCTCGCTGTGGCTTTGACATTGCAACTCATGCAGCTCCGGCTGACACGGCAGTGGAGAGTGCTAAATCACGGAGTGATGGTGCACAGCGGCATGCAATCTTGCATGGTTGACTCGGTGCCGTTGAAGCTGCGGAGTGGTCAAAGCCACTTGCCAGCTGATTGGAGGCCTGAGCGCACTCTTACTAGATTTGCGTGTGAAGAGATGTGATGATATAGGTCTTACTATCATGCCACAGCTCAGGCCACTGACATGACCATGATGTGCATGCTGCGGTTTGAAGCACAAGTGTGCACAGCATGCGGACTCATGTTGTTTCTCAATCTAGTGAAGGAAAAAAGCAGGTTGAGACAGCTACACCCTCGAGGACTATTTTAGGAGCCCTACGATCGTGATCGCCGTTGACTGCTGGACTGCACACCATTCGTCTGATGAGGCCATCGGCACTGGCCGAAACGTTTAGTACTAAGTCACGGTAGCCTGTGTCAGATCTGTAACCGGCAGCATCCAGTGTATCTTCTACCTCATTGATTGTACACAGCATGCTGACATGGATGATAGGCAGCTCGTGAATGCATGCCAGGCTTGAGCGTAGGCGAGATGTGCATCTCGCAACATGCAGAGGGCGAGTACTTTTTCGCGCGTTGGCTCCCTCCAGAGCCCACTTCCGTAGAGGAAGCAATGAGGGGGCCAGAAGGCCCATGCTGGGTCAAAGCTATGAAAGAAGAGTTAACATCACTGGGCCTCATGAGTACGTGGGAGCTTTGCATGTTGCCATCTGGCCGCAAGGCGATTCCGTGCAAGTGCACCATGGGTGTTCGACGGAAGTTGACAGCCGATGGTCAGATTGAGCGATACAAGGCCATGATCGTAATCAAACGCTTCCACCAAAAGCATGGCATTGACTACGAGATGGTCTTTGCTCCAGTCGTCCGTGCAGACACCATCAGAGTGTTTTTCACGATAGGTGCAGCTCTTGATCTTGAGTGCTACATGATTGATATAAAAAATGCTTTTGTCCAAGGTCACCTTGCTGATGAGATACATGAAGCAGCCACCTGTGTTTCCAGATGGCAGTGGGAGGGTGTGCAGATTGATGTAGTCGCTCTATGGCTCGAAGCAGACCGGGGCCCCACGAGCGTGTTAGACAGTGATAGATCTAGGACCCAGCAGAGCCGAGGCAACAGAGCAGTCAGACGGCCAAAATGCCTTCTCCGGACGTGCAGAGGGCCAGTGGTCGCTGCAGGGCCACTAGTGTCAGGCTAAGCTGAAAGCCGAGAGGGCTGCGCTGAGAGGCGTGTACCTCTAAGATGAATCGGGGGATGGGCTGAACAAGCGTCCGGACACGGAGGTCCAGAGGACGATGGTATAATGCAGAACACAGCGAAGGGTGTGGATCAACCAGCGTGTGTGGAAATGGGTGGCGCCCCAGTCAGGTCGCTCCAATCGTGCCTGAGCCCAGCAAGCGCACAGTATAAATACCGCTGGCGGTGCGCACCGGTACTATTCTCATCATGCCTATGATCAATCGTACTATCAGTCAGTAGACTACAGAAAAAACAGGGGGGGGGGGGGGGGGGGGGGGGGGGGGGATCTTCGGGAATCACGCCACACCCAGACGGGCATCGGCCACGGCACCCCTGCGAGCAGGGGCGGAAGAACGAACAACGTGCCCAACCGCAGCAGGCACAGCCACACCAGATCCAGCACAGGAGCCCCCCCCTAACAACCACGCCCGCAACCAGGTGCCAGGAGGCAGCCACACCGCACCCACCGCCACCGGTTCGTGCGCACAGACAGCAGAGACCCGCGCAGCAACGCCCGCCACAAACGCAGCCACCAACCGCGTGCACAGGGCGCGGGCCGTACGGGAAACAGACGCCGGAAGCGCAGCCGACGGGTCCAGAAGGAAAGGCATGAGGCATACAGCCGCAGCCAGGTCGGAGTCCGGGGCCGACGGAAAGGCCTCGCACACCACGGCACGCGCAGCCGCATCACCGGCGACGGCATGCAACAGGTCCACCCGCAAGGAAGCAAGTCCCGTCAATCCTGTCGCGGCGGAAAGGCAGGGGCAGAACAGCAGGAGATGTTCAATATGCAACCACCTATGCTCGCGTGGGTCATCCCCGAGCAGATCGCGATGTTCGTCGTACACGTCACACTGACAGAGGAAGCACGCATGAGGGCGCCGCAGAGTCCCATACGTCAAAGCATAGTCACCCGGCAGGTGCGACGACCGCAACGCCATGAGGGGATAGACCACATCGGATTGGGACCGAGTGTACGGTGCGACACCCGCGCCCGGGAGACACAAACCACGCGCAAGAGGGTTGCGAGCAGCAGGCCGCGGCCGGGCGCGCTTCCGCAGGCGACCGCGCAGGGGGCCTGCCGCTGCGCCGGTGCCCGCAACGCCAACTCCGCGTTGCCTGTGTGCCCAGAGTGTGATACCCGCCCGGAGGTCTGCGTTTCCAAGCGCGCCTGCATGACCAGGAGCACCGGACCGCCTGCCCGACGCGTGCGGGCGCACAGGCAAACCGCCCAGGGTGGGCGCCTGGTGGTCCGAGGCAAGGTCGTACGCGGCCGTCGCCCGCCGCAACCAGGCGTCCCGCGCAGGCATAGACGCCCGGACAGCCGCGCCCATATAGTCCGGCGAAAGCCCAGCCGGGAGATCAGCAGAGAACAAGACAGAAAGAGGGTCATGGCCGCGGAGGGACGCTGCTTCTGCATCCGAGGCCCGATCACGGGCCAGTTGCCGAGCATGTGCGACGCGACCTTGGTCGGCCGAGCCAAGCAGGTCAAGGTCCGTAAGGAGGACGTCATTCGAAATGCTGCGGTTTTTCACCCATGACGGTGACAGCGTGGACGCGCGAACACCATCGGCCATCTTGGCGGCCGCCAACAGAACCGCATCCATGGCAGTAGCAGGCTGACCGACCGGCCACAACTCCATGCCGTAGAGCATGCACGAGGCCACCCTGGTCCGTATGATCATGCATTTCGTCGCGGCCGTCAGGTGGGTGCATTTCAAGGCTGGCATCCACTGGCCCAGTGCGCGCCACCCGCGC
>JALKAD010000050.1:41493-53076 GCA_024500015.1 Ulva compressa | reverse complement strand
AGTAGTACATCATGGATATGGAACTTTCGTACAACAGCAACAGTGTGCATGCCTGTTTGACTTGGACATTCAGTCCAAGTTCAAACCTCTGAGGGCCCAACACGTGTGGCATATGCTGCCAGTCACTTCCCGACCTGATTGAAAACAATTCTGGCAGCAGCAACAACAACAAGTATTTGCACACGTGTTGTACAATTGAAAACATTGTTTGCAGGTACTTGTTGCAAACCTTCCAGTGGGCCTGGCTTCCGTAGACTGCAATGGCACTGAGACATCTCTCCTCCAGTGCACATCAAGCCAAGAAGAGATATCCAACTGCAGAGTGCCAGACAGCGAGTTCACAGACGCGACTGTACTCGCATGTGCAAACTCTCTGGCCAGTGCGTTCCCATGTGGCCCGCTAGTTGAACACGTGCCGTGGCAACAGCAACACATAATAGGCTATAGCATAAATTTGAATACAAATATGAGTCACATAATCGGTTTAAGAAATAATCCTGAATCCATGTACCTGGAATACAACACTGCTACCACAGCTATAGGGTACGCAGACGCAGACCTGATTCCTGTGCAGTCGTACGTGTTGTGACCGCAGTAACATACTCTTGGCATCGATTGCAAGCAGTCGCTGAGTCATCAGCGTTGACTGCAGACTGCACAAGCGCTGATCCGGCGGAAGGCTCGCTTCGGCTGCGGGGCGGCTTTGGCTCGCCATGTGACCCCGTGTACACCGGCTTTGTAGAAGTGTTTCACCTCGGGGAGTGGGGTGCCATCTGCACCGGCCCCTTGCGAGGCAACAGTAACCTCCAGGTGCCTGACGTTGTGTGCCGCCAGCTCGGCTTCCCCCACGGGACCCAAGTGGATCCTTCCACCAATCCGCCTGACCGCGACCCAAACGAACGTGATTACTCATACACCGCTGAAACAGATGAGGCTGAGGAATCGCAGGAGCGCTTCTGGCTCAGCGAGGCGTCCTGTCGCGGGCCGGAGGCGACGCTGACCGAGTGTGACCTGGGCCAGGGCTTCCGCAGGAGCAACGCAGGCTGCACTCGCAACCCCTCGCGCCTGACTGTTGCATGCCGCACATTTGCAGTCAGCGAGGCTCTGGAGGACGTCACCACTCCTGGAGCTGGTGTGCGATCACAATCTTTCTGCCTGTGCCAGCGCTGTGCTCGTTTACGCTGATTGCAACAGCGTGGCGTAAAGTACACCTACATTATACACTGGATGCAAGCACGCAGCTCACCCCATGCCCTGCATCAAGACTCCCAATCACCAATCCAGCGTGAATGAGCTAGTGGATGTCATTGTGCGGCTGCTGGAGCTGCGTCTGTTGTGCTTGCTACAGGTCCACCGGGTCGGAACCTTCGGCGTTGCTTTACAATGCAAGTCACACCAGCATGCATGAGCTTGTCATGGTGGTATAACACAATTTTTTTCTATTAAGCATGCAGAACTCCCTTAAACGCTAATGCGTACGCAATTGAAATTTCATACGGTATACACATGCCGCAATGATGGCTTCACGTGCAGTATTTCCTGGAGCGATGTAGCCACGCAATGCTCAGAAAGTTGCCGCTGCGGGTGCTCAGAAGAAGCATGCATATGCAATACTTGTGCGACGCAGCATTTTGGCATGTGGAGAAGTACGCTGATGGTGAGACCAGCACATGCCACCCTTTATAAATACACAACTGGGCCCAGCTGGGGGCCGCGGCGGTGGCTGTGGCGCGTGGCTGCGCGTCCGTCTGGACTGCTTGGGTCGGATCGGCGCCCTCTGGTGGGCCTGGTGCATGCTGACTGTGTTTGACGTGTGCGTGGACTGTGCGATAATGCGGGATGCTGCGCTCGCTTCCTGTGTTGTTTGTGTGTGTGTGTGTGTGTGTGTGTTTCTTTGTGCCTGCGCTGGTCCGTAACACTCTGTTCAACCCGCATACTGCACGGAAACCACACGCTGGCCTGCGACGAGGCCTAATTTCCACAGCGTGCACAGCATGCACAGCACAGCACGCAAAGCAAAGCACGGAGCGCACCGTTCGACGAAGAAGTCGAGGTCAGGGCCGCAGCATTAGCTCGTGCAGAGAGTGGCCTTGGGGCTTGTGATGGTTAGTCTGCTTGCGTGAAGACTGCTCTGTTGCCTCGGCGCTGCTGCATGCCAGATCTAACACTGTGTAACACAGCTGAAGGTGTGGCCTGCCGCAGCAATGTGCTGCAACAAACTGGTGCAACAGTGACGGGTGTGCTGTGCAGAAGAAGGAGATGTTCGGCTTGTTGAGCAGTCCACGACTGACAACTGGCAGGTTGGCCGCCTGGAGGTTTTCTTCGAAGGGTCCTGGAGCCAGGTCTGCGCCAGAGGCTTCGGTGGTGCAGACGCAAATGTTGCATGCCGACAGCTCGGATTTGGCGCTGGATCGGTCAGACCCAGCCGTATTAATGGCGCGCAGCCTGCTCTAGATACGCTGGTCTACCCCGAGATCGCTCTCACACAGCTCGGCTGCACAGGCACAGAGGCGACCTTGCTGGACTGCCCGGCTGACATGAGCGGAGCATTCTTCTTCGGTGGAGATGGCTGCTTCAATTCAGACAGCATGGGCCTCATGATTGCCTGTGTTGCAGAGGCTGAAAATGGTACGTGCTCAGCTCACCAGGGCAAGATGTTGTACACATGATCGCAGCACTCATAACTCGCCACTACAACAAAAGGGGTTATAGTTGGGTCTGCCGTTCGCTTTGGTTGTCATAATTACCTTGGGGTGCTGCGCCCACAATGGATGCATCGGCTCTAGAGTGTGATCTCTGTGCGCCATCGTGTTCCACTGGTTTAGGGAGTGTCCAGACGCGCACTGATGGCGGAAAATGCCCCCGGGGGGCCCCCCCTTTTGTGTAGTGCAATTTAAATTGGGCGATAGGATAGTTTGTGTTTCCAGCTGTCACGCAGGTTCATAGCAAAGGAGCTCAGAGCTCATGCGCTTTGCTGCGACCGTGACAAACATGAACCTCAGTGCTTATATTGTTAATCCCGCCGATCGGGGCCCAGTGTAGCCAGTATATGTGGTCAGCTCGCCAAAAGGATAATATTCTGGGGAAAATTTTTTTATGGCGGTTGCTCCACATGCATACTTGGCATCGCATTCTTTACAGTTTGTTCGCCAACGGCACTGGCTCAGCATACAGGATTGCTGCTCTGCAGGGGAGGAGGGTGCCCTGCGCTTGGTAGACGGTGGGAATGGTGACGATCCAGCCGGTGGCATTGGCGTCCTGGAGATCTTCCATGCTGGGGCGTGGGGGTCTGTGTGTGATGGCAGTGCTGATGGCAGGTTTGGCCCAGGTCAGGCCTTGACCGAGGTGCGACCCGCCCCTTCTTTTATCTACGTGCGATGTGACGTGTCTGCGTAAACTAGTCAAATGTATACGTGCTGCTAGCAAAGGACTGGAGCCCTTCCCGCCCCCAATGCATCCGCCATCAGGATCTGTGTGCCGCCGTGTGGCTGATATCCGTTTGGGACTAGCATGATCCCCGCTACTAATCTTAACTCGTTGAGACTGCACGGTCATGCATATGTTGCTGCTGTTCTTGCATCACGACAGTGCGAACGGCATCTAGCAAATCATGTTCAGAGCTTACGCATCCACGTGGATGTATCCTGTATACGGTGCACCTGCATCGCTATGTCGTTCACAAGTCTGCATCTGTTTCCACAGGAAAATCTCTCTGGCCAACGTCATGACGCTGTGCGTGCCAGCACGCGCAACTCCACCTCCATGAGCTCCGAGCCTCTGTGTTTGACACGGTACAGTAGTCGCTCACACGTACGACACACGTCAACCTAACACCTGGAATCCACGATTCCTCAACAGATCTATGCAACGCAGACTGCTTCAATCATTGCTTGCCGTCAGCTCGGATTTGGGTTTGAAGAGGGATTGTTCAAGAGCATTGACAGTGTTCCGCCCAACGTCACACTCTCGCCCGCCTGGCTTGGCTCTCTGCCGTGCCCACGCTTGGAGGAGAATATCTCAGACTGTGGCAGGCTTGCGTTTGGTGATACTGGCGCATGTGGCCTGACGCAGCGCCTGATATGTAGTGATGGTTCAGGTGTGTCATTACCAATGCATGATGTGTGTGCATGTCCTCTGAGTATTCCCACCCTCTGCCCCGCCACTGGCCCGCCATGGGCAGACAAGACTTGCTGCATCTCACATTAGATATGCAGTGTGCATCAATTGGAAGTAAACATCTTCAAGAGAGTGCTCTAGCAAGTGCCAAGCAAAGCTCGTCACCGTGTTTGGCATGTTGTTAGAGATCCCACCATCATCTGAATGTTCTCCACACCCGCTTTTGTACTGTAGTGTATGCATGGCATGCTCTGCGCAGCCTGCACATCATGCACTGGTTCTGGCACTTGCTCGTGCGGAGCGTGTCCTTGGTGATTGAGATGGTCTGTCTGTCTGTTTGCATGTTACCTGGTCTGTTGCCTCGGCGCTGCTGGGTCCTAGATCTATCACCGTGTAACACATGATTATGTCAGAAGGCGTTTCTGCTCCGGAGTGACTGCGCATCCACGGCAAACTGTACCACGCCTCGAACACCCACAGGTGGTGCAGACAGTGACAGGCTTGCACCAAGACTTGTTGGTGGCGCCGCCGACCCCGGGGGGGCATGGGAGTACGGCCGGCTGGAGGTCTTCGATGGGGACTTTTTCAGCAGTGTGGCTGGGACCAGTTCCTCGCAGGCGCTTGGCCGACGAGGGGTGGAGACGGCATGTCGGACGCTGGGATTCGCCACAGGAGCTCAGCTGCTGTCCGGCCGGGGTTCGGCCCTGCCCGGCGCAGACGGCACACGGGACACGCTCGGTGTGATTGTATGCACGGACGATGCCGAGACGCTCTCTGACTGTACCATTAGATCTGACTACGGGTACGGATACTACAATGAGGATACAGAGGGGGATAATGCGGTTGCACTACTTTGCTTCAACCCTTCAGGTGTCTTCCTACCGCTCCTCATACCTCAATCGATGAAATGGATTGCTGCACCGAATCTGGCACTTGTGTATAATGTGACAGCTCACGTAAACGCGGACTACAACTGCATGAAATGTATGTATACTTGCTGCAATTGCGAGCAGGCTGCCTCGTAGTACTTGTAGCCGTTACAGCTATCATGTACCGCAGCTCAAATTTCAATGTCAGTAGTTCATGCGAGGCCACGTTGACCGGAGTTATAGGAGGCGTTACGAATCTCGTTGCTGTTCAGCACCTGCAATAGCTTGTGTATCTGTGTGTAAGCCCATGTGCAAGTAGTGCAGGCTGCCTGGCAACTAACACAACACCAAGTCAGGGTGACGTCCGCTTGGTCAACATCATGGGCACCAATTTCACCACGCAGCCGTGTGATGATGCCCACTTTGGCGCTGTTGAGTTCTTTAACGAGGGCCAGTGGGGCCGCATATGTGCAAACGTCGGTGATCCATCTCAAGTCGACGCAAAGGTTATCTGCCGCCAGCTCGGCTTTCCATTCTTCTCCTTGATGGACGTGCAAGAAGTGCGGGGCGGCGCCGGACGCCCCTTGGATTACGGCGAGCCCGGAGATCTCGAGCTGGTTTGGGCAACAGAGCTTCAGTGCACGGGCAAAGAGGAACGTCTAGAGGACTGCTTCTTTCCGGAAGCGTTCGGAGACAATACGCGAACGCGACCAGTGCGACCGGGGTTCCCTGGAGGTCCTCGGCCCCCCGCTGCGCTACCAACAACTCCTGGAATTCCCAACACGGTCTGTGCCAGTATCGATGGCTCCACCCTTGCTGTAGCTTGCAGGCGCTTCGAGATTGAAGGTACGATCATGCCTGCAGCATTTTGCTCTGCTTAACGCTGCATTGGATAAGATCATGATGCCGCAGCCATGAAAACTATGGACTGGTATGCAAGCACTGTCATGTTTGGCCCAAAGCCTCTTGCATGCACCCAAACTGCTGTCAGGTCGCAGCGCATGACATTTCCTTCATCTTGTGCACAGCAAATCTTCTTAAGAAGAGCTGGTGTCATGCTGATTTACCCCACACTTGCGCCTAAACTGAGTATACCGATCCTGCAACATGGAACCAGTCAAAATTTCCTCAAAAAACCAACCAGGCCTTGGTCTTGTATACACGTGACAATACCGCAGTTCCGCATGCATGTTTGTTGCAGCTATGCAGGCTGCTTGCCTGCTCTGTATCGCTTTTGTATGTGGCGGGCTTTCGATGGCTGGATCCTGCGCTCTCTCACGCAACTGATCACTGTGCTGGTGCAGAGTCAGAGGTAATTCGACGCCTTTAAGGGATAGAGCTTCTGCGGATACTACCATGACCCCCGGTGGACATCTCAACAGCCGTTGTTGCCATGGCGGTCCGCATTGACTCAAGCATGCATTCAGATTCCTAACAGTTTTGAATAGCCCCATAGCGCCGGAGTAGACATGTTTGCTCGCTGTTCAATGTCTTAGGAGGCTCTATTGTGGATTTTGACAAGATGAGTTGCGGCAGTACCTAGTTTGAACAAGAAGTATTTTTGCCATGTTTGAATGCACCAGGAAGTGATAGTCTGTGGGTCTACGTGAGCACCAAGTCAGTCTGATTTGCCGTACGTGATTAAGAAATATTACAAGGCCCTGTGGGGCAGTGAATGCATGTTGTCATGCCCAGCCCTTTGCAGCCCCCGCCTGGCAGAAGGTCAAATGTAACTGCATCTGTGGAGTACAGTTTGACTACTCTGTACTGTGACTGCGTATATCTGCTGTATAACTGTTGTTGCTGCTGTATACAAGTAACCGCGGGATGGCAGGGACTGCAGTGCTGCATCTTGTCACGGGCGAGGCTGCAGAGCGGCATGCATGCAATGCTCGATCTGGCTTGCAACTCTCGCAGCTTGCATGAGTATTGTGATGATTGAGTGATTCTAGGTCAATAAGAATGATCATGCTGTGTTTTGGTGGACATGCACTTAGATTGTGTGCATGGGTCGTGCATGCATTGCCAAGGCTATGTGTTACACAGTGATAGATCTAGGACCCAGCAGCGCCGAGGCAACAGACCAGGCAACACACAAACAGACAGACAGGCCACTCTCCGCATGAGCAAATGCCAGAACGACGGCTGTGACATGTTGTGTGGACCAGAGCGTATGTGCCATTGGAGTGGAATGTGAATGCCGGTGTAGTGGGGGCAGATCTTTGTGTCAGGGACATCCATCATAGCACTATATTCTGTAGTGATTTGCTGGTGAAGGGTATATAAGCACTGTGCAAGGTCAGTGCAGACATCGTGACTTAACATGTGTCTGCATGAATCAATGCACAGGTGAGCTGCCCAACCCCGACCTATGCATGAGTCTCTGTCTGTGTCTATGTGTCCATGTGGGAGCGTGGTATTTACATGCTACACACGACGTGCCTGATGCAGGTGTAGCTAGTGTGGAGTTGAGCAGCCGACAGCCTGGTACACACGACCTATAGCAAACACATCTGCTTGTACCACCTATCCCTGTGGCCCGTCATCGACGAATTTACGTGCCTCCAACGCCGGCGGGGTTCCCCGTGACCGCCTCCCCGTGCTCACCAACGGCAACCTCACCGCCCCCGACATATCGGCCTGTTGTCGAGTGGCAGGGCACCGTGAGGGCGGGGTCCACCTTGCGCTCCATCTGGCGCAGGCCCTCCACAACCTTGAACACGTCATGCCGCAGTGCCACGTGGATCGTGTATACGTAGTCCCCTGTAGTCCCACATGCCGCCACAGTGGCGGCGCCACGTGCACTAGACTGTACATATCGGCCGGTTGTCGACTTACCTTGTCAATAAGGCTGACGCACCCCAAATGCCATTCTGATGCCGCGGCATGCTGTCTGGGCATGCTGCACAGGTATTGCACACACCATGGGTCCTGGATCTATCACTGTGTAACACATACCATGCGCGATGGGGCTGAGAAGGCTGGCCCTAGCCCACGTCGGTGGCAGCGGCACGCAGTTTACACGGGAGCGTGCCTTCACTGTGTCAAAGTGACTGGGTATGATTTGTTTTTGCAAGGGAAGTCCGTTTGCAGGCATGGCAGTGTGTGAGAGTGTAGTCCTGCATGTTAAGTCGTTTTCTGCCCTGTGTTTCACTCTAAATAGATCAGGGCGTTAGCAGCCCCAAGGGGTGGAAGCACGCGACACACTGAGCATGTATACATCACAAGCAACAAGGCCTGGTGCCTGCTCTGTCTGGGGGTAGAACGTTGATGTCCGGAAGTCTGCGCGGGCCTCGGCCATGCAGTTTTTCTTGTGTTGACCTGACTTCACAAGTAGCTGCGCTGATGCTTGCACGATTGATCTGTAGCTTGCTTCCTGCCGCATGGTACTCTCGCTGCTGGGCAGCTGCGCTGATGTCCATAGATGGTGAATCAAACACGCCGTGAAATACCCGGCGTACACCACGCGTTGACGTCGTTGTTGCATTACACATCGATCTGATTGGTGAATGCCCTACAAGATCAGTCCAGAGACCGTCCTAGTTTCTCACAGGCCGTAATTAAGGGAGGTCACCACCTTGATGACAGGTCCGATGCCATTAGACATACTAGCCATGAGATATGCAAGATTTGTCAAGCCTACTTGGCTGTGCATGGTGAAGGCCTTGGCGCGGCTGACAGTCGAAATGATTACTAATACTAGTAGGCTATGCAATGATTAGGCTCCGAAGGATCCCTGATTTGTTCCGCTGTGAGAGCGAGCCTAGACAGGGCAGCAGGCACGCACTGTACATAAAATGCGCATCTTACAAATCGATGTCTGATACATGTGAGAAGATGCCAGAGCTTGGCGCAGGTGAACAGGCCTAGGTGCAGCTTGGACATGGTGATTTTCCACTGCAGATAGGAGCTCAACATGTACAACCCACTTGAGTATTCCTGAGTACATCATGCCTCAGAAGGATTGGTTGCGAAAATCACTGGGACTCACAACATGTCCGGTTGCCAGCCTAGAGAAGCTGCAACTGTCCTCGAACAGCCACAGACCGAAAGCTGCAAATGATTTCAGTGCTCTGCATACATGGGCTTCCTGGTGGACAAGCCGGCGCAGCTTGCAGTGGATGCATCAAAACAGCGGCACAGGCATGGCTGCCGCACACACGCATGCTCGTGCGGAGAGTGGCCTTGGGACTTAGGCGCTGCTGATCACAGCTGGTAACAGAGCAGCCTTAGGTCTGAGCGGCCTTTGGACTTGTGATGCTTTGTCTGTTTGCCTGTTGACTGCTCTGTGCCTCGGCGCTGCTGGGTCCTAGATCTATCACTGTGTAACACACGCATGTCAATGGCATCACCGCCCTATACTATCCACGCCCTACCCACAAAGCGGGAGTAGCTGCACCACTGAAATATGCTGCCCTTTGGCCAATGTGAAGGTGGGAACATGCATCAACAAAAAAACTAGATTCATCTTCACACCTTGCACCTATAAATGAATCAAGTGAGGTGTATGAATCACCAAGGCTGTGCACTGACTTGCTAGTTCATACTCTGTAGAATGATCGGTGAACATTGTGATCATTGTGATCGTTGTGATCATTGTGATCATTGTGATCATGATGTCAGCCATGCAATGCAGGGCCAGCGATGGTGGGCTTCGTCTCACAGTGCCCGTTCTCCACCATCATGATGCATCAGACACCATCTTAAGTGTTAATTAACACACATGCATGGTGACTAGAACTTCTAATCTAGAAGCACAGGGATGCCGACTGCGCTAGAGTGATCCTCTCGACTAAAGCGATCCTCTCGACACTCCTCTCAAGCAACATCTCATCGGATGACTTCTGATTCTGCACACCGGCTCTCAGATGGGCTTTGCGGTGATGGATGATCGATGCACATTTGACCGGCGTGCGCTTGGGTTCAGTGTCCCTGACAGTGCACACAGATCATTGCAACAGGCCAGCACACTTTAGCTGTTCATGAGTGCTTTGGATAGTGTAGTTTGCCGATGGTCGCAGGCGCTGAACATGTGAATCACCGCAAGCATTGAAGAGGACACAGAGGCAGTGCAGCTGATCATTTGAGGGGGCATACCTTCTATCTCAAAGCGGCGGCACACCACCCCCAGAAACTCACGGAAAGCACACGTGAATCCACGCAGGCCAGCACGACCGGAGTCTAGAGGCGGTATTGGAAAGCTGACAAACCGTGAGAAGCCCTCAAAGTCCTCTGGGAAGAAACACTCGTCTAGCCTAGACTCCGTGCCAGTGCACTGCACATCTGTTGCCCACACGATTGCAGGCTCGTCAACCTCCGAGTCATAATCGCGATCCTCCCTCAGGGTGCTCCGCACGTCCATAAGCCCGCCAAACGGAAAGCCGAGCTGCCGGCAGATGACAAGCGCGTCCACGGATGCTGCTGCCGGGTCCAGATCTGTGATGCCACACACGCGCCCCCACTGGCCCTCGTTGAAAATCTCCACTCCACCATAGTGGACGTCATCGCATGGGCGCGTTGTGAGATTCACGCCTTGAAAGCTCACCAGCCGGATGGCCCCTTGTGAGGGAGGTGGCTCCTCAGCATCGCAACCTGTGCATGCACAAGCCGTGTGTCAGGAATCCTGAATCAGGATCGCTCATGCCAATCCGAACGGTGGATGCGGCAGTGCCATCGTCAGCAGTGACTATTCAGCTTACGTAGCAAAGGCACACACTCTTTTCAACCCTGTTGCATCAGCCGGAAAGCTGGACCCAACCCTACACAAACGGGGTGACATTGACAGCCAGCTGCACTGTGGGCCGGTCCACGTGCCAGCGGCACATGATGGCGAGCAATTGCAAAGCAGACTCTAGTGCCTCTGCCACCATCACGGGCTCAGGCCTTCCAGGGCAATCTACGGCAACTATATTGCTCGGCAGCCCGAGCCATACCTCCCTTTTAGCCTAGTGAAGGTAGCGGCTGCATTGAAAATAACAGCCGAATGCGCACCAGACGGGGTGCTGCATATGAGCGCGACAGCCTCAGAACCTTCAGCTGCATCACCGTAGTCCTGGAAAAAGGTGGCCTCCCCGCCGCAGTCAGCCAGGGAGTCCTCGTCTCCGTTGCAGGCGAATTGCTTTGATGCGCCAACCACATCGTCTTTCCCAGGTAGTCCAGAGAATACTCCGGACATCATCTGTGCTCCCGATGCAAAGCCAAGTGAACGGCATGCAACCTGGGCGTCTCGGCGGCCAAATTCTTCAAAGCCGCCGTCGTCCACAATGCGGAGAAAGAACGTGCCATCAAAGACCTGAACTCTGCCGTACTCCCATGTACCTGCAGGGTCGGCGGCCCCCCCCACAAGCCTCACCTGGCCGCTTCCACCTGCAAGGCTCCGTGCGGTATATAGAACTCGTGCGCAGGCAGTCCAGCAGTAGGCCCGTTCTTGTGGAGGATGCAAAACTAATGCCGAGTGAGCAATGGCTTGAGAACTGTGATCATCACGCAATGATTGCGTGACGATGCCAAGCTACTCATGCCACTGTACACGCCATGTGGCTTAAGCCTTAAGCCTATATCTATAATAATATATAGGCTTGTATACACAGGCTGGTGT
>JALKAD010000050.1:11652-24606 GCA_024500015.1 Ulva compressa | reverse complement strand
ATGTTGGCGATAGGTGATGATTCCAATTTTTGCTCGACATTAGCCCACTGGTTGCTTCTCTGCCATCGCAAGCGCACGACACCACACGCGTGGGTGGGTCCACGGCCATGCAATGGAACTTGCAGTGTGACACTGATACAATCATTTACCCATTGTGCGAATCTTTCGTTGATTCGAGATTCTCAAACCCCTGTCGCTCAGCCACGATACAGATTCGCAACCAAAAAAAAAATGCAAACTGATAGAATACTCATTTTTCTGAATCCCCTATTTCATTTTGCGGTGGAACGTTAGCTATCTTAAACCATGGCGATGGGTGCGGATCATGCTGGTACAGATGGTGCATGTGCTGCTGGTGATTGTCCGTTTGTTTTGGTTGTTCTGTTCCTGCTTTTTTCTCCTAGGCCCTGCTGGGTCCTAGATCTATCACTGTGTAACACATGTATGGTACGTGCCATGCTACGGCATTCCTGCAGGGTTCTGCATAATGACGAGACCTCCATCAAATCCAGATCCGGAATTCATAAATGACTGTGCGTTTCTCACAATGGCCTCTCCATCAGTGTCCCGCATGAACTGAGCGCTCCGGGGTCCTTGAGTTTGTGTATGGAGCTACGTATCATATATATACCGGGCTAGCTATCATGATGTTCTGCTTGTACCACCTGCTCCACCTACCAGCTGCTTGTACTGTGGCCGGTGCTGTGGCCGGTGCTGTGGCCGATGCCCGTGTGGGTTTGGCGTGATGGCCAATTGGTTTTTTTTTTCTGGTACCACCTAAGCACCATGCTCGTGGTGCGTGGTGCGTGGTGCGTGGTATCCGGTATCTGGTATGTGACATATATGTATGCTTAGTAGCACTGCACTATAGATTCAGGTCATCAATTTCGCTTGCAGCAGCTGCTCACACTAGTCAGCGGATTGCTCGCGGCATGCTTGTATATGTGCTTATAATGATGCAGCAATCGGGCTGCTGTTCAAATCATGCATGAACACTCTGCAAACAATTGTGCACCAAGGGCTATCACCCTCACGCAGTGGGCATGCGCAATCCACATGCAAATTATGAACCTGCAAATATGAACCTGCATGCAGGGATGGACATTGGCAACTTTGTCTGCGGCAGCCTGGCAGGTGCACCTCCCATTCCCAGCGTTGCAGCACAGATTGCCAGTCGAGCTTCGGCCATATCCATCGCATTTGCTGCAAGCCTCAGCAACTGCCAGTCCAACGGCGATGCGGAGGGCCGCGCCATGGCCTTTGAATTTGTGGAGATAGTCGCCAAGGGCATCGGCGGAGGCGTGGAAGACGTCTTGACATCTACTGACATTTGCGGCCGCAGCCGGTGTAAGCCTGCTGTGAGCGCCCTTGCCCGGATGGTACAGGGCCTCATTGCAGCGGCAGCGGAAGAAGCCTGGACTGAGGTAAGCTGCCCCTGTACAGAGGCAGCTACCCCGGTACTCCCTGCACACGCATAGTATTGCATATGGCTTGAGCGATGCAAATGCTTGCCTGCTTTGCTTATGTGTTGCGCGCGCGCAGCTGAGACTGCTTGCGTGTCGGTATGTCTGGCCACGGTCATCTTTGGATGAGAATCTCCGTGCAACCTTCGTTGCTCTGTCGTGTGCACAATAAGTCAGACATGGATGTCGCACATGTTCATGCTGATGCATGCAGCTATATCGGTGCGGCCAGATGCAATCATATATACATGCGCACAATCATATATACATGCCAGCTCCTCCATGGGTGTGTTTAACACACTGTGTTATAATTACACTGTGACAGATCAAGGCTTGAGCAGCCTGAGCGCCAAGGGAACAAGGCAGGCAATCAAGCTTAAGAACGCACACAATCACAAGCTAGATCTTTCACTGTGTAACACAGTCACAAGCAGGACGGTCACCGCCGGCGTCCGTATCAGCATTTTCCAGCTCCTAGGTGTGCAGGACGTGCCAGGAAATCGTGCCAGGTGATCGCCTGGCCAGATGACACCTGGCAGGTAGCATGCACGTGTGAACATCCGCTTGGTGCACGGTCGACCCGTCTCAGAGCCCATCGATGTCAGTGTACATACCAGGTCCTGAATTCACTTGCCGTGTTGTGCTGCGCAGGTGTATACTTTTAGCGATAATGGCGCAAATGAACCCTTGAGCTCTCTCACCAGCAGTGTCGTGACAGGGGTCGTCGGGAACGGGCTGACGGGAATTACGGACGCTCTGAATGCGGCCGCAGATGACGGCTGCATAGACAACGAGATCAGTGCAGTCAAGGTATGCGCCCCCCTGCGCCGTAGTCAGTGTACATGCAGAGCAGTGTACATACGTACCGGTGTACAGTCCTAGCTATACTATAGCTAGGGGCCCTAGTAGTGCCGTCCAGCTGCCCGCATACATGGGCCTGTGCTCATGATCCCTCAATCTCATGCGGCCGCATGCATTCTGCCGAACGTGCACCATATGCATATGGCGTTGTACCTGTACCAGCGCGCAGCCTGAGGTCTGAGGTTTTGGCCATGGTGGCTATGCCAGACATATGTGCACGCAGGTAAGCAACTTCGTCGCCGACTGCGAGGCACCCGGGGGTCCCTCCTTTGATGAGATCGACACAGGAGCGATAGCCGAGGCGGGCGCGCAGGCGAAGGATTATGCATGTGACGTGGACATTGACGACGATGAGATCATAGCGAGTGCTGCGGCTGAAGCGCTTGCTGTCGCTGTCTTTGAGGCAGATAGAGTCTGTGAGCAAAACGGCGGGCAGGATGCCATGTCATGCGGGCTGCTGCGGCCTGACTTGCGTGCTGTGACCGCGCGCCAGGCCGCGGTGTTTGCGGCAGAGTTTGCAGAGGCGGCAGCCTGCAACTGCGACGTGTCCAGCTCGGGTGGCGTGGAGGTCTGGCTCGACATCTGGGATGCTGCGGTGGCGAACGCATATGCTGATACTTGTGAAGGTATGCCCCGTGCTGAGACCTGCAGCCAGCCTCCACGACTGGCAGCGCCGTTTGTCGGCACAGCCGGTCATGCGTGTTGCGTGATTCACAATCGCAGCTTCAGTTACAGCATTTGCCGCCAGACAGCCGTGTGCACGTTCAGGTGGCGGACCGGGCTTTCTCATGGACATCCGTACTGAGATACCGGAGCGCATGCTGGTAGCCACGGTAAGGGCCATCAGGGTCGCCGTTGCCAAAGCCGCAGAATTGAATGGCAGCGCGTGCCGGATGTGATGATGACCCCCTGATCCCTGCTCCCAGAACGCCCCGGAATGCGTGCGCAACAGGAAACAATGCGGTGGCTCCGGGTTCGACCACGTGCTGCCATGCTGCGGCCCCAACCACCGCTGCGTCGTTTTGAATGAGAGCCGCTTCATCTGGCGGGACCACGACGACAGGATTCCATCCTTCTGAAATGGCAGCATTGCTGAATGTAATCTGCCCAAGCAGAGCAGCAAAGAGCGCTCGCGCAGCACGCTTCAAGCACACCTTAATTGGCTCAGGCTGCGAACGGATGCATGCCACTGGGAGCCACCGACAACACTTAAGCTTGCATGCATTTAGTCGCGCAACGGGGTGCGGCCGACCCCGGTTGCAGCCGCAGGCTACTAGTAACAACTACTACTAATAGCCTCAGGGGTCATCTAGTTCCGACAGAACTCTGCATTGCTAGGCAGAGCCGTCAGCATGCGTATTGTATATATTTGTGTTGGTTTGTACACGGGCAACGTTTCCCGAAAAGCAGCACGTGTACATGTACACTAATATTAATGATCGTTATAACGCCAGTGCTGTCGCTGGAGTTACCTAAAGCGGTTGGGTAATTGGCCTTGACATGTACATAACGTTACGTACAGAGCCAAACTGCAGATTCCGGGCCGTTGAAATCAGGTTGGGTGTGTGTTGCCATTTTTCACCATCATATGCATGTTGCACTACAAAAAAGGAGGGGTATGGTCAGCCATCAGTGCGCTTTCGGCCAGGTCCCACACCAGGGACACATGATGACTCACGTGGCACACAGCACACGTGTGCACAGCCTACAGCCGGTGCATCCATCATCAACGCGTGCCTTCCAATGTACCTTCGGAGGACCGTGACTGAAGCGCACGGCAGACCCCCCTTTGTTGTAGTGCTACACGGAGATGAACGCAAGAGCCCGGCGGCGAGGGCAACAGCAGGAAAGCAGACAACCAAAACCCCCTCGAAAGCAGACAACAACAGCAAGCAGCAACTGTCGGGTGAAAAGCCACAACGAACCAACTCAGCCGACACAACCACACCCACGCATCCACACACACGCACACTCCCGCACCCCACCACCACGACCGCTCGCCACAGCCTCACACAGCAACCACCCGCCACACTACGTACTACCGCCCACCCCGGCAAACCCGGCCACCACCGACGTCGTACCCCCCAACAGCAGCACCCCAACAACAGCTGGCCCCACTCGAACACTCCCTCACCGCCCGTGAGAGTCCGGGGGCTGACGCCCCCCACACAGCAGGGCGTACCAGCCCGCCCCCACCGGCTGCACGGCAGCAGACTGAGGGCGGGACGCGCACGGCACGAGCGGCGTCGCATCACCCTCCCCTCGGCAGCCCACGCGGAGGCAGGGCGGGCCAGCACGACAAGACGCGGGGCCAGCCTGCGCCGCTGCAACCACGGCCCCCGGCCCATCAAGGCGGCCAGCGGCCGCCTACAGCACGTCCTACGGGACAGCGTTGCCAGGCACCACCGCCCGGCCCGCCAGCCGCATGCGTGTGTGTATGTGTGGGTGTGTGTGCATGCACATGTGTGTGTTTGCTTTCATGCCGGCGCAAGTTTGAACGAATTCGTTCTGGCATTTGCTCGTGCGGAGAGTAGCCTCGGTGCTTGCGGTGGGCTGTCTGTCTGTTTGCGTGTTGCCTGGTCTGTTGCCTCGGCGCTGCTGGGTCCTAGATCTATCACTATGTAACACACATGAGCGATTCAAGCGGCTACGCGCATACAAATATATTAAATATATAAATATATTTGACTGCCCATATTGCATTGCGCTGCATTGAGCGCAGGCCCCAAGCCAGTAATCATGAGGCAGCATGGCTGTGACCGCTGGCAATGCTGCATCCAGACATAAGTTACATGTCACATAACTGTTGCGAACCACAAGCCAAGAAGTCTCACACACTATGCTATGCGTGCTGTGCGTGCTATGCGTAATTTGTGTGCTGTGTGTGCTGTGCAAGTAAGGCCGCACCTCCGCGAGTTCCTCGTTGCTGCGCTCGTCATGGGCTCCGGTGGTGGAGGCCGACACACAAGGGTCTTGCTGGGCGGTGAGTAGCGCGGCGCGACCGTGCTGGGGAAGCAGAAGTTGTTCACGAGCCGGTCGCCGTCGCCGTCGAGGAACACCACGGGCTCAGCACGCGGCAGCTTGGCGGCAGAAGAACACGCACGCCATGCCGACGCCTGGCGCGCCGTCGGTCGCGACTGCCACGCCCTGGCGTGCTGCGATCATTGCTGCCTCTGGTCAGCACGCGCATCACGAAGGGGAAGAGGCGGGATGTGACCGGCAGCGACCTGTCGAAGAAGATGGCCCGCAGGAACGGTGTGGAAAACAGCGGTCAGTCATCTCTGGCATAAAGCCTTTTGCCTGCATGCTGCGTGCTGTGCACGCTGTGGGTTGATGGCATGTTTCAGTCGATAGGTTGTACCATCGCTGCTTCATGTTGAGCACGGCGCAGTGCCCTGACAGAGTGGCGTTTTTGTGGCTACAGGTGGCCTGGGTCCCGCGCACCCACGGCGCAGAGGTCGATTCATGCAGCGGTGACTGCAGGCACGCATGCACCCACAGACTTCCCCTTCTTAGCAGCACCCTGTACCCCATACCTGCTGCAGTACTACTGTGATAATATCACAACAACGCGTACGCCTACTCAGCCAGCGGGGACCACCCACAGGCAATCAATGACAAGTGTCACAGTGGTAAACGGAGATGAATGCAAGAGCTCGGCAGCGAGGGCAACAGCAGGAAAGCAGACGGTGTAGACCCCCGCAAGCAGTCAGCAATAAGTAGCAACGTACTGTCTCAGGCGAGAAGCCACAACGAACCGACACAACTGAAACAACCACACCCACGCATCCGTCTGTACAGGTGGCCGCGCGTAAGTATAGGCTGGCCCGCTATGCGCGGATCTCATCCGCGCATAAAATGGCTATGCGCGGCTAAACTCGCGCGAACTCACCATATCCGCGCGTATCAGATCTATGCGCGGACCTGCTCTTGGACAAGTCGATGTACCCGCGCGTATGATCGCTATGCGCGGACTGTGAACCGTGAGGAAATGTGCCGGACGTGCCAAATACAGCATGCTTTACTGGTTAAGACTGCAGTATTATGTGAGGACATTGTTAGACGTTCTACACGAGCCGTCAGACGATGTCGACAGCGGCTGATGCAGCTGTCTAATCGCAATGGGTGCAACTACCGTTCCTGGGTTACAGAACTGTTATTATAATGATGCTAACGACACTGATGTAGCAGAGGACAGTCAGTCTCTGATTCGGAAGATGACTGCGCCGTGCGAAACACAGCTGGACAACTGTGGTGACCGACGGCGCCATCATAGTCGTGCAGCAGCTGTGACCCTTTCATATCTACGGGGAGACACACCTATGGAGTGGCTGCAGTCGCTTTCTATATCACGTTGCCTGGTTCGCGTCAGTTGATCGATTGACTGAGGGCAGCGGTAAAAACACTCGACGGACCAGCTGATATGAAGCTGCACGCAGTTGCGATCCTCACAGTTACCAACGTGATAATATTTCCCACGTCATCCGATACATGCAGTTTTGCGCTGTGCGGTTCAATGAATGTGCAGCTAGCTCGCTTTGACCGTCGCAGCCATGCAATCGGGCCTGTGCTCGGCAGACCAGCGCACCCGCGTCTCGCTGGCGAGAACACCAGCAGAGGTATACGACACGTACAATTACTTGGGGCGTATGTGCTCCTGAACCTCTGAATGCATACAGAATGTCGCTTGACCTGCTGTAACATTGCCATAACAACGGTAGGTCTACTTAGCCAATGAGCCAGCAGCCGAGATACTGACATCACAGCGGCCTGCACTAACTCAGTAATGCTGGCGGTGGGTGAATTTGGCCAGCTATGTCACGTGCAGTGTGGGCTGGCCCTCAGTCACAGCAGTCTTGGCAGCCACGGGTTTGGGGCTGTGTTTCTGCAACATGTGAAGTCGAGAGCAAGAGTGACAGCATGCAAGCAAGTGTTTCGCAATTCCAGTGGGTTTCCAAAGCTACCACTGCCATGATGTGTAGAACAGTGATAGATAAATGCCCCCAGCAGCGTTGAGGGAAGAAACCAGGGAACAAATGAAACAATCACAAGCAGGTAGCACGGTCACTGTTCGCATCAGGACCGACCGGTCACACCGAACAGAAACGGCGAGCCATATACACAGCGCACTATGCGAATGCTGCGTAGGGCAGTCTATGTACATGCCATGCATGGGCAACAGGTGTGGGGGACCGGAGCGCCCAGTCGGCGCCACGCCGACAACAGCAGCCGGGGTGAACATGGGAGTGGCGTCTTGCGCGATGACGTGCAAGTCCGCGGCAACGTGGCGACCTTGGCCCCTGCCCCCAGACCACCTGGTGCCAAAGTCAACCGGTAGCCGCGCTCCGAGCAGTGACTGGGCACGTGCCGGGGTGGTGTTGGGGAGGGGGTGGGGGGGGGGTGGGGAGGGGGCAGCAGGGGTGCTGGGGGGGCCGGGAGGGGCGCCGTGGGGGCTCCCCGGGGGTTCAACCACGTTGAGGGGGGTGTGTAGGCTGCCAGGGCGAGAGGGGGATATGCCATGGATGTTGGCGTGTGCGCGATGGCAAGTCAGCGCTGGCAGGCCGTCGGTGTGGACCTCCATGCGTGGCCAGCCTGGCGCGGAGGGGCTCGATTACGCGCGCCTGGCGTGCCTGGCGCGGCACAACATCGTGGCCAGATCATCGTAATGTTCAGCACAAAATCTCACATGGACGGACACCTGTTCTGAGCAGTTCTGACATATAGTATTGAGCCGGACTAGATGGCTTGTGACAGCAGCCACAGTCTGTGTGAGGCAGAGCAGATTGACTGCTGTGACCGTCGCAACCAATGCTGTAGGTTCTGCTTCACTGTCAGCCATGGAGAGTTGCTATTCTCAGTCTATCTTGTGCCGTCGATCATTACCACGCGAGTGCTGGTGCAGTGGTAGCTGTTCTGTACGCCGTTCGAGAGCTTTACGCGTCAGTTCACTGGTTGTGGGGCACAGACAGCACTACCCCTGGGTACAGCACTACCCCTCAGGGCACCCACCTGCAGTGCTGCTTACCCCCTCTCCATGGCTCACCATGCGGTGACCACATGCCTTGGTTCCATACAGGGGGGGTTTGCGAAGAAAACACACATCAGCCCGCGTTTGTACGCGCGCCCACAGCGGCCGGCATTCCCACACTATCCCAGCACAACAAGGCTGGGCGCAGTGGTGCGGATACTGGTGTCCGTGGGAGGGGCTGGGTGTGGCACTCGCTGCTTGTGGCCGTAGTCGTGTGCGAGGGGGCGGTCGTGTGTGGTGCGGCCGGGTGGCATGCATGGGTTTGTTGTGGATGCCAGGTTGCTGTGCGCTACCGTTTCCTATGTCTGAGTGATCAATCGTGCACATCGCTGCAAGCCGTCGCAGTGGGATTGAGGCCGTCATGCGCCGCCAATACGCGCAATTCTGTGTTGCTGGCCGTGTGAGGGAGGAGGGCGGAGGAAGGTGGTTGCTTTGGAGGGTGGGCAGAAGCCCATGTCTGCCACCTGGGCTGATCGGCTGCGGTATGAGACCACATGGACGGGATAATTACAGTGGTCGCCGACTCAGTCGACATTGGCCTGCCAAGGTTCAGATGTTCAGTACGCTGGAGCTAGTGGTCCCCGTGCGTGCACATGCATCTGCAGCGGCTGCATCGGCCTAACTCGGGGCTGGCATTGCCACAGTCTGCCTGACATGGGTCTGTGTTACACGGTGATAGATCTAGGACCCAGCAGCGCCGAGGCATGGGTCTGTGTAGGCTGAGCACTTGATCGTGTAACAGTTAGGGGCTCAGCCTGGCAGTGGCTGCAGCCATGCAGTTGTCCATCGATGTGCTCGAGTCTGTAAACATGCCGTTTGTGCACAGCCCCGGCAGGAGTGTACAATACCAGTTGCGAATGGGTACTATATGTGGCTTTTGGAAGCGTTCGCTATGTCCTGCGTGCGCAGCTGCGATGGATCACCAGAGCACTGATGGTCATGCTGCCTGCAGCTATGCACCTGCAAGGAACAGCCCCAAACTCCTACCGGGGAGTGCCACCATCACATTGCCCGTGGTTGAACTGGGCAGGGCATTGTGTTGAGTCCACTGTATGTTGAACACGCACATGTTTCAGTTTGGGCAGCGACTCACGTAGTAATGGGGACAGTAGGCCTGTTCTGAGCTGACAACTGTGGTTGATCTATGCTGCAGCAATTGGGTTTCCATGCCTTGAGTACAGTGGATTTGAGGAGGCCATGCCATGTGGTGTGCCTGAATGTCGCAAACTGTGATACATCTGTGGTGAACGAACGAATCATGGCTGATCAGAATGTCTGCTAAGCTGTGCTGATGAACGCTTATTGATAAAATGCTTGCTGTACTTGGCATTCACAAAGAGCCTGCTATGATTGTCAGCATTGTGAAGCTGAAGGTGCCGTTGGCAGCATGGCAGGATACACTCTGATGTAGCTAACTATAGCAAACAACCGCACTGCAGAAAATTGTGAAGCCATGCCGGCTGTGGACGGCTTCCCCATCAGCTGGATCTGAAGCATGTTGGGCAAGTCGCCGATGTCTGATAAAGATACGCCACAGTCTGACACGGTTGAGGAATAAAGCGCTAGCAGCGACTGAAACGTCTACGTACGACTCAGCTATCAGGAAACGTTTGGTCGCGGCAGCGATCTTCGCGCAAAATCATTGCAGCATCGTAGCAGTGATCATCACATGGTGATCCAGCTCGACGACATGTTGCTCACAGCAGTCGAGGACTGCTTGAGACGGATATATCTCACACGAGAGATACACTGCACGACGTCATCCTGTCTGTGCTGTGAGCAGCTGCACGCGCATCTCGCGCGCTCGCGGTACCTCAGTGTAGCGTGCCCCTGCAGACACTTCAGGTTTGACAGCCACAGTCAACTAGAGCTCTGCTCACTCTGCGTGTGGGCGCGCAACAATAAATACTAGACGCATCGATGATTGAACCACTTATCAAGATGGGCTTCCAGCTTCAGCACACTGTCCTGTTGCTTGCGCGTTGGTTAGTTTCCAGGAGTTGCAGCTCAGGGCTGCGCGCGACTGACGGTCATGGCTGTATCCTAAAGTATTCTGACGACATACACCACTGTTACATGATTCAGACTGGCTGCTTTGTGGAAGGTACTGCTCTGCCCGGAGAGCTGTGGTCCGTACATGTTCGTGTGCTTGCGTTTCATTCGACTGCGCAACGCCCTGCAACTTGTCCTTCATGAGACTCTATCGCATGCAGGAACTCATGTATACCGACATCCTGCTGCTTTTATCTGCATCGCTGAGGAGTGCTTCTGCATTGCGCGTGAGTTTTGATGTCCGACAGCGCTGCCAAGTGTCGTGGCAATGTCTGGTGCAACTCAAACAGCGCTGTGACAGACTGCCCAGATCAGTTGACGCCATTCACAGAACCTTGCCTTGCTTGCAGGTGCATTATTCGTCACGCCGAACGGCATTGCTTCGACATTCACACATTCAGCGCAGCCGAACACGGGCATCACATCACGCAGCCTCTTGCACACACTCACGTACAACTGCACTTTCACACATTTCCATTCGTCGTCTGGCCCATGTCGTCGTGGTGGTCGGCCCTCGTGTCTTGGTCAGGTGTTACGCCTAGCCTCGACACGGGGGCCCGCTCCCACAACGCCATGGTACAGCGTCGTACGTAACAATGCACAATACTATATTATAGAAAACTACCACAGTAATCGCCACTGATCATGCCGCGTGTAATCCGCGTGTACTGTAAAACTTCCTTTCGCCAGGCCCCCGCGCATAGTACCGCGGGTAGGTACGGTCTTAGCATATGCGGAAGGATCCGGTCATATTTATGAGCAGGAGTTAGGTTAGCTTTTATACGCGGGTATAGGCGCAGGGCTAGGCGCGGTCCGGTTCAAATTATGCGCGGATTAGGCGCGATCACCTGTACAGACGATGTACATGCATGCTCGTTAAAGCATTGTACAGCTATAGCTCTGCAGAGCCGGCTAGCTGCAGCTCATGATTACTGCCTGCACTGGCAGGGCCTGGATGAACCCAGCTGTTACAGAATATGATTACAGCTGCAGGCTTATTGAACAACTGGGATATCTTGCACACGGCCTCCGCGGAACAGAACACAACTGTGTTCTTTTTAGCCTTCTTTACACAACTGTGTTCTTTTTAGCCTTCTTGCTCTTTTTAGCCTTCTTTTTAGCCTACGATTACGAACAGTTTATTGATAATTTTATAGCGCTCAGCTCGAATGAAACAAAAATGTGGTCGCGTTTATTTGTAGTGTATTTAAACTATTTTTATTGCATACAATTAAATCAGACTGTTTTGAATTGTCTATTATTATATACAAAATAAAGAGGCCACATCATGATCACAGATTCTCAAGTAATGTTGAGCCCATGCATACACTCGAGCATGTCAAAAATGTTGGCACGGCTTGCGCATGTACACGTGTACATTGCAAACACATCTGCACGTGCGGTACGGTTTTATGAAATTCGCAATTATTACGGTTCGCTGATACATATTCGCACAATGCATCGTGGAGCAATGCATAGTATGCCACAATGCACTGATTACGCTGATTACTGCATGCTGATTACAGTACGCTAATGAGGTTGCCTGTTACGGGACCATGAACACTGCAGCTAGCTGTGCAGCAGCTGCGCAGCAAGCGGTACGTGTGTAACAGTAACTCATGTCAACTGACTCATTGGATGTCTGAGCCTGTTATAGTGTGCCTGGTACACGCAAGCTACACCAACTACTCCATTCTCTACTCTGCACCAGACTACCTGTAGAGGGTAGTACTGCATATCCGTTGAATCTGCATTCCCATTCAAATTCAAGCTTGATCGATCCAGCCCACGCTGTCTTCAAGTCAACGGATTCAAGTCAACGGCGAGTGCTCCCGGCCAGTGTGCACACTGCAATAAACATTCCGTAAGCACCACAACCAGTATGTAGCGAATTCACTTGCTTGCTTTGGCCAGAGTCTAATTACAACCGGCCGCCCATGCACTCCAGAGGGGCCTCACCAGCGTCCCACAGTGTGCACATGCTAACCCCTTCCGCGCCGCAGTGTTTCATCGCGTATACGTAGCGGGAGGTCACCGGTTCGATCGTGCGCACCCGGCGGTCCTACTATGCGTGCGCATGTGACCAACTCGCACAGCACAGGAATACGCCCTGTGACTTGCATGCGCGCGTCTGAGGGGGGGTTTCCGGTCGTTTACCCCTTCGGCTCTTGGGTCCCGGTTCGCCGGAGATGTCAATGGCCTAATCGGCTACGTCAAGTAATTCAATTAACATTTACATTTACATTTACATTTACGTTTACATTTACATTTACATGCGTATATGCACATGCATGCATATGGCCATGGGCCTCTTTGATGGCACACACGTGTCACAGTAATCGTTGACGTTTGCAGGGTCTAGCGCAGTCGCACCAGCAAGCTGCGCTCATCTGGTAAACATATATAAATCAACAGCTGCGGTCAAACCTAGAGTGTGCGGGATGAGCTTTACATCGCTGGCGATTCTCGCGCTGTCGCTGCTTGCCGGCGTCCAGGCGCGGCCAGGAAAGGGTGCGTGCCCCGTCTCCTGCTGTACATATGTGACTCGGA